>APFE030193315.1:0-11330 GCA_000404065.3 Pinus taeda
AGAATCATTTCATCATACTAAAAAAGAGGAGAAGTGGATGAATGGTTATCTAGGAGCAGTTAAGAATTCCTAAATTCTCATTCATATGTGAAAGAAACAGCGTAAACAAGATAATTTAAGTATACATGCTCATAGCTATTTCTGATGAAAACATGAAAAAGTGCAAAAATTGAACTTAAGGTGTAGTTAAACAAATCCTAAGCTATTCTTCTTTTCTTCAATTTAGATAGCGGAGCGGTGGTAAAAAAAACATGGAAATTAACAGAGTCGAGAAACACTTATTGAATCATGTAGAAGCACAGGAATTCCTTAATCACTCCTTGGCCCGTTAACACATCAAGCAGTTTTGAAATCCATGCTTTCAGCAGTCTTTGATTATAGAAAGTATGACAGTTACAGTGCGGGTCTTTGCTTGAAGAAAATGTCGAGAAAAAGATTAAGCAAGGTCCTCGACTTCCCAACCAACCAACCAACCATCTTTCAGGGTGGTATATATAAGCAAAATATCAGAAAGTCATTTATTACAATTGACCTAAACAGGTCTATCGGAAAAGCTTTTCTAAAACTTAAGTATTGTTGGAATTAAATGCAGATAAGTCTTTTGGGCTACGCTAGAGGCAACTGAATCAAAAGGAGTGCAATGTGACCCTTGGAGGCTCGATGTGGTGCTACTGGAATGACTATGCTTCGGGATCTGTAGTTCTGTTCTGGTGTGAGGTAAATGTGCAATAATTATGATTTGAGGGTTTTGAGTGGCTGCACCCTCTTTCTTTGATTTTGCTGGAAGATATTAAATGTTCTCCTGCTTTGAGCTGCTGTTTAAGATCTTCACTGATACTCTTTTCCGCTACATTGATGGTTTCCGCCGCCTGCTGATACTCTTTGACACGCTTGTTCCCTGATGATTTGATCTGATACACTTTAATCTCTGTCATTGGTCCTTTTCTGTCTTTAAACCGAATTAATTTGGCAAAATTGGGCGATTCCGGGCTTTTTCGGCACAAAATGGGCCAAGGAATCAAAACATTCCCCAAAACGGCCTATTTCGCTAATCGCACATCGAAAACTGCCTCTGTTTCTTGTTCCGGAGCTCCGAAGTGCGATTTTTCTTCCTGCGCAAATTTTCGGTTTCTTGGTGACTGACGTCAACATGACGTCAGTAGTAGAGCAGGTGACGTCAGCGGTGGGTCCCTGGTACAGATGTGACATGGTGGGTTGCTCATACTTGAAGGCGATGCGATGAAGTTTTCTGATACGATCGCAATATCGCATCGGCAGAGAACGAGAAGGTGTTTAATTTGGACATGCGATGCTTGCGACTGCCGATCGCCGATATTGCAAGATCGCATCGGGTGACAACGGATGGGGTATAAATTATATGGCGAGAATATTGCGATATGGCGATGCGAGATGGGTTACTAGGATCTGCAGAGTGTTAAGGAGATCGACAAGGGTCTATTGTGGTCGAAAGAAGTGAGTAGGTGGGTCAGCAGGGCGCTTGAGGCCTCGGAAGTGGTCCGATGACCTACAAAAGGATTTTATACTTTGGAAGGAGTCCATTCTACTTAGAAGATGGTTTGAAGGGGCAGCATGAGGGCTAAGTTTCAGATAAACTGAGCAATTCCCGTGGGTACTTATGATTATTTTTCAACCAGGGGGAGGGATATTTACATAGGGTATTATTTACATATTTTTAGTACGGGGACAGGGAAAATATCAGGAGTTAAATAATAATGTCAGTAGTTAATATGGAGATGGTAAGAAAGCGCTAAGTTCGGGAGATCTTAGGCTGCAACGAGGGAGTAGAATCTTATAAAGAGAGTACGGAATACCTTTGAGTAAAGCAGATCTTGACCCAAGCTAACGACACGAAAATGATGAAACTTAAGAGGTATCAAGCAGATCTTGACCTCTTTTGGGGAAATTAGTTAATGATTAGGGGGAGATGGAGAAAGGAAGTTAGTTATGCCTGTTTTGAGCTTCTCACATAGAACTGCATGGTGATTGTGTCCTGAATAGAGATGACACCTGAAAACCTGGAACTGATCAGCAATAAAGATTCAGTGACCTCAAAACTACCTACCCAGCCTACTTACCTAACATTTTTTCTTCTTTTGGTTTGGGTGCACTTAGACTTGCAAACCCATCATTTCAATTTTTCTTTTTGTGCTTTCCTATCTACAGACTACCCTTATTTCATCCGAGGGCCCAGATTAAGCAGTTGGGCTCCTTTGATTTTCTAACTATCTAAGAATCTGCCAAGATTAAGCTGTTTGGACAGATTTTCATTCTCTATATTCTATAACAGGAAATTTAAACCTAGGGAGACCAAGATTAAGCTGTTTGGACCTCCCTTTAACTGAAAATTGTACAATACTGGAAAAACTTCTCAAAATTTGGAAAGCAGTTAGATAAAGTCTGAGTAGCCTTCTTCGCTTGGAGACTGTTAAGCAAATATGGAGCATTGCAGCATGCAAAGTATGACATATTTGGTCTGTAAAAATGTCAATCATGAAATATGAGTAACATGCTGTAGCAGGAGGCTAACAGGAACTACGTACTCTTAGGTTCATTCATGTGCGGAGAAAGGCCAATAAATTGGCAAACATTCTAGCCAACCAAGGTGTCAGCTACAAGGATAGCACAATTTTAATGGAGTGGAAAGCAATGGTGTAGAGCAACCTGAGAAAACTTTGTCAGAACCAAGCAGAGGAGGACAGATAAGTGTATAGGAGAAAAACAAAAGAATCCAACTCCTAATGGACAGAAGTCAGAGGGTTTCATAATTTTGGACAAAGAGGTTTACGATGGAAGGTGAGCCAGGGTTGGCCTTAGTAGTCAAGCTGACCACAATCCAGAATATTCTCAGTGAAGGGCGACAGAGCTTCTCAGACCGAAGGAATGTTATAGGTAACAAGTGAAGGCAACAGTTTAAACAACAACATCACCCAATTTTTTAGTGGCAGAAGTCAAAACCGCTATCGGAGTGGTTTTGGAGTGATCGCATCGCTTTCATGACAAAGGCGACTTCGGAAATTTGGCAGCAATGCCATATAGAGCATGACACGTGGAGGAGGGCTCTGTCCAAAAACCACACTCATCGCTCTCTAAAGTTTGACGGCTTCAGGCACGCGATATCCAGCTCAGCCGTCCGATGGAGCAAGGCAGATCAATGCTCCGGATCAAGCAAGCAGTTTGGTGGGGCCCGGGGGTTAATCTTCTTACCTCTTCATGGTGCGAGGGATATCTTGGCTGTTAGATCAAAATAAAAAATTGAATGGCAGCGATCGAAAGATAGGAAGGGTTTTTACATGTGGTTACACGTGGGGAGGGCTCATAGAACCTGAGATGCTTGATGATTTAAAGTGGTTGTTATCAAAAAGGGTTGGGAGGGTAATTCTTGGGAAACGGAGGGATAGGCTTTAGATGAGCATTTTCATTTTTGATGGTGACCATATAGAGTGATGGAGTATGTACATATTTTAATTTTTGTTTGATTTAAGGATAATAAGGCACATCTCTTGCTTTAGCAAAAAAAAGTAATAAGTTAGGGACTATCTTATTTTAGATTCAGAGATAGGGACTATTAGCATAGAGCTAGAAAGAAAGACTTGTTGTTAAATATTGTTAGAGTGTTTATCGATTGATAAAAAATAGGAAAATGTAATGAGCGAGGCATGAGTGGACCAAGAGCATAGAGAGAGGGAGTGGATTGCATTCTTTTGGAGACAGAGGTCTTTTTCTGTGTAATCTAGCTTAAGGTTGAGACTTTGTTATTGTTTATTGTGAATAAACCAGTATTGCGTGCATAATGATATAAATAGCCGTGGAGGCCTTCAAATGATTGTTTTTCTCTGATTTGGTCGTTATTGATGTTGTCCTTGTGCTTTTCATACTTTATGATGGAAATATTGTGTTAAAGGATCGTTTGGCGAGTGCATTTCATTATTCTAGTTTTGCAGAAAGAAAAACCCAAATACACTAAGTATTGGGTGTAAAACACATTCGGATTGAAGGATCTAGACTTCAAATCATTATAGATGGGAGTTTTAACTCTATTGGGTCCGTAGAACCCCTATATCATCGCCCCTGTGTATTTCCTTGTTGTATCACTGAAAGCATTTTACAAAGAGAAATCATGCTAAAGACTTAGCGAATTCAAAGAAGTGGATTTGAAAACTTATGCATGGGAGTTTTGGGCCTTATTGGGTCTGACCTATATATCACATTGCGCAGTTAGATCAACACATTCTAAAGCCTTGTCCCCAAACCTTTGCGATTGCGATTGCCGCCGACATATATCGCATCAGCACTTTAGAGCGGGAGTTATAAAGTGTTAAGTGCCCATTGTAATCACTGATAGTGATTAGTAATATCACATCGGACCTCTGCCGAGGACTAGCGCTGATAGTGTGGACCCTTGGAACCCCGATTGCCGATATTGCGATTAAATCTGAGCCATTCGATCGGTCAGATCTGGATTTGCGGAAATAGCTCATATAATTTGTTAAAAGGCAGAAAAGTGTTATTTTAGCCTTTTCAAGGGTATTTTGGGTCCCAAAAGGGAAAACCATTAGTGTTAAGATTTTTCAAAGGCTTTTGGGTTCTGAAAGGAAAAGGCATAGTTTTCAAAGGAATAAGGGGTGTTCAACGGGGTGATTATTGGGTTGTATAGATCCAAAGTGGGTTTTTATTAAACCATTGCTTTCGTTGTACCAGATCTTTCGCTTCTTGAACCTTTTTCTTCTTGATATGTCCTTCTATATTGAGAGTTTGAGGAGTGGTAATTCTTTCTGATGCTTTACAAGATATCATCAGATTCATTTCTTCTTTCTCTGGGGTTGGTTTATGGTGTATATCCTCTTCTTTTGATGTTTCTTGATCCTTTTCTTCCTCCTCTTCATAATCGATGTAAAATAATTTCTTCTCAGCACACTTATGACCTTTAATGTATTTTTTATCACAATTGTAACAAATCCCTTTTGCTCTTTTTTCTTCCAATTGTTTTGTGGTGTCAACCTTGTAGGTTGTGGAAGGCTAGGAGAAACAACACTTCCATCTTTATAGTTGTGAGGGGTAGACTTCCTTGTTGCCATAATTTTTCTTCCAACTTTTCTTGCCAACCTCAATTCCTTCTCCAATGAATCAGGTTTCCAAAGATGAACCTCATGTTGAATGTTATCCTTTAAAGTCCCTATGGAGACATCAATCCTTCGCTTCTCTAGAATATCATTTTCCCTTATAGTCAATTTTTGAAAGTCCCTAATGTGCTTTGCCATTGAACACTTTTGTTCGAGATTTATCAATTGGCTAAAGAAGGTGTTTCTCTTTGTATCTTGATAATGTGTTATCATTTCCTCCATGAAAATTGACCACGTAACAAGTGGTTTACAAGAACAAAGCCCTTTATACCATAAAAATTGATTCAGTTCTAAATAATTAGATGCAATATGTACCTTTTCTGTAATTTTGGATCTTCCTATTCTGAAATCACGCCTTGCAGTAGCCCTCTGCATCCTCTTTCCAATGCCACTAGTCTGATCAAAATTGAATTGTCCAAGACATGGTTATGCACAATCTCCCAAGATGACTTGATTATATACCTTTTCAGAAGAGAGAATTTGTATGAAGTTCCACGTGTCATTGTTTTGACATTTGGATCTAAAAAATATACATAGACAACAACAGTCTGTGCTCTTTCTGTAACTTCTTACAGAATTTTAATCTGATGCTCAAAGAGATAGTTATGACGAGTTCCCCCGGGTGACTTGTTTATGATGTAATTCGGGCGTCTTCTAAAACCCTAACTTCCTTAGATCATATATTCACAAATATAGCAAGATAAGATCCGAAATTTGGACCCATTGTTCAGATCAATTTCTTCTAAAATGGGTTTTTGTTTTAGCTTTTGAAACTTCGTATCAACAAAGTTATAGCGAAAAACCACGATGACATGTTTTAGATGAAATTATGGAGCTTGCAAAAACACTAAATTTCTCAGATCATATCTCCGAAAATATAGCGAGACAAGATCTGAAATTTGGACCCGAGGTTCAATGAGAATTCACCTCAAATGGGTTTTTTTAAGCTTCTGAAATGTCACATAGAAACAGTTACAGCGAAAATTCCACGATGACTTGTTTGGAGCAGCGAAACCCTAGAATCCAAAGCTCTAATACCAAATGTTATGAAACCAGCTCACAAAAAGATAGAAAAGATATATCAACACCTTAGAAATAAGCCTCTTCGAGGGGGCAACCTCCTTTACATTCCACAAATGAACAATTCTTGGATGATATAAATGACAAGACCTCCTTTCTATATATAGGAGTCTAAGGGGTCATAATATAATCAGAGCCGACATAACAATAGTAATGTAAGGGCACAATAATAACAAAAGTGGGCTTTTATGGGTTACAAGAACAATAATATGGGGACTACATGGGCACAAAAATATAATAAGGGGGTTGTACTAATAAAAATAAGGGGTTACACTAGTAGTATAGGGGCTAACAAACAAGGTTTGATCTTGGGCTTGGCCCAGATTAGCCTCCCATCATGTTTTGGTGTTATAGTGGCAACCGCTAGGTTTGATATTGGGTTTGGCCTAGATTGGCCTACCATAGTGGTGTAAATTGTAAATTCCTAGTAAGTTGTTGGTAAAAATAAAATAAAAATTTACCTCCATGATAAAAAGAGGGGAAAATAAGGTTATTTTTTTTTTTAATGATTGTAAAGACAATTAAAAAAATTACAAAATAGATATGTCTTATTGTAATTTCACACATCTACATGATGCATGCCAAAAAATAGAATCTACATAAATTATCACTCAATAAGTTCGTAAATTAAATGGTTGGTAGATAGGTATGAAAATGCCTACCACATGATACATCTCACAAGATCAAAATTAAAAAAAATCATAAAATTAACTAAATTATAACCTTATTTCAAATTATTAAAACAATTAATATATGAGTTAAATATACATACATTAAAAAAATGTGTAACAAGATTCTTAACCATGGAGATACACTCTCACTTTCCCATAGAGATACACTCCCACTTTACCATAGAGATTCTAACTTCTAAATAGGCTTTGTTACATTACCATGAGCCAATACCATATGCCCAAAAACCATAACTCATTTCTTAATACAAATATTTTAAATATAATTTAGTTTTACAACAATTTTTAATTAAATTGAAAAGTAAAAAGGACATAACTACCTTTGAAATAAATCTCAACCTAATCTCAACCCAATACTTGTGAATATTACTAAAAATATTTCATAAAGTTGAATATCTACTATCTAACTACTAATTAAATTAAAATTGTGGGAGCTTTATTCCAAAATAAACATATTTATGAATATAATTAAATTAATCTGTGTTAGATTAAAAAAAAAATTAACCTTTTACATTTACAAAGTCAATATATAGAGAAAATGAGATTAAACTTTTCTCCTATACTAATTTTTTGTCCTCTACAAATATGAGTAAGATGAACTTGTTTCCATCATAGAATGGAAAATATAGATACTCTAAAAATATATTTTCCCATGGTATTGACCACGGTATTCATGTGTAATGTAGCTTATTTAAAGGGGGAAATTAAATCAGCCTAGATCCTATTTAAAGGGGGAAATTAAATTAATTGAGATCTATCTTAACTTTGGATCTACCAAGCCCCTAAAAGGTTGAAATCTCTTGATATGCAAACCTCTTTTAGAGTGAAGAGTAGATCAGAAATTAAGATGGATATAGGTTGGTTGTAATTTCACACATCTACATAATCATACCATAAAAGAGAATCTACATAAATTATCAGTGGATAATCCCTATAACTTAAATGGTTGGTGGATAGGTATCAAAATACTTAGCTCATGATGCATCTCACAAGGTCAAAATTTAAAAAATCACAAAATTAACTAAGTTATAACTTTATTTTAAATTATGATTATTAATAATTATTAAAACAATTAGTATATGAGTTAAATATACATATGTTAAAAGAAAATATTTAACAAGATTCTTAACCATGGAGATACACTCCCACTTTATCATAGAGATTATAACTTTGAAATAGGCTTTGTTACATTACCATGGGCCAATACCATTGCTTACAATACCATATGCCCAAAAACCATAACTCATTTCTTAATACAAATATTTTAAATATATATATATAATTTAAAATAGGTTTTAAAAATATTTTTTTTTTTGGGGGGTAGGGGTAAAAAACACACATAGGGATTTGAACTAGTGGACCTATTGCAATGAAATGTAATATAAATTAATTTTGGAACATTTTTTAAATTATTGGGGAAAGTAAAAAATTGAACATAACTACTTTTGAATAAATCTCAAACCTATTTAATGATTATTACTAAAAAATTTTAATAAATTAAATAATCTACTAATCTAACTATTAATTAAATTAAAATTGTGGAAATTCTATTTTTCCAAAATAAAACACATTTTTAATTATTAAATCAATTTATTTTAAATTATTATTATTAATAATTATTACATAATTAAATATATGAAATTAAATATATATACATTAAAAAAAATTATGTAACAAGCATTCTTAACCATGGAGATACAATTCCACTTTTACCCATAGAGATTTAACTTTTAATGGGCTTTTGTTACATTGCCATGAGCAATCCCATTGCTTATCAATACCAACCATGCCAAAAAACCATAATCATTTCTTCCATGTTAAATGTTTTAAATATAACATAATATAATTTATTTAATTTCACGAATTTATTTAATTAAATTGAAAAAGTAAAAATCACATAAACTATTTTTTGAAATAAATCTCAACCCTATATTAATACTAAAAAAAGATAAAGTTAAATATCTACTATCTAACCATTAATTAAATTAAAATTGTGGGAACTCTATTCCAAAATAAGCACACTTATTAACATAATTAAATCAATTTGTATTAAATTAATAATAATAATAATAATAATTAATAAAAAATCAACCTTTCATCTTGAAAAACTCAACTTACCGAGAGAATGAGGTTAAACTTTTTTATCATGCTAATTTTTTCTTCTCTACAAATATGAGTAGGATAAAGTTGTTTCCATCATAAAATAGAAAATATAAACAAAATTAAACTTTATTCTAAAAATTAAAACCTAATAAAAAAAATACTAAACTATTTTCTTATTCATTAAACAAAATTACATTAATTTAACAGGCGGAAGCCTTAAAAGTGATGATTTACACTATGTGATTTATTTCACTAGTTTCAATCCCACTTCTTCACCCATGTGAGCACTCCATGCAATGAGTGCTAAGTGGACTATTAAAACATCATGAGAAATTAGTCAATTATTACTACCTCTCATGGAAATAATAATAGATGAATGACTTACTTAATGCAGTTGAATCCCAAAAAATAATATCTAATAAAATTACATTATATAAATCTATAATATAGTAATGCCAGAACCATCACATCTAAACATCTTAATTTACTCCTCAAAGTGGACTTTATTCTAAAAATGTTAACTCTTCAAACCCAAAATTAAACTTTATTCTAAATATAAACCCAATAAAAAAATAATAAATTGTTTTCTCATTTACTAAACAAAATTACATTAAAAAGTATTGGGTCAACATTTCTAAACTAGAAACTTTCACACAATACTTCTTAGGGATGAATCCAGACTTACCTAGCAATGTGAAAGTTTGTTCACATGTTGTGGTTAAACAAGTTGAAATTCATTGCCCTGATGGGTCAAAAGGGCAGTTTTACTGAGAGGGTTTGATCTCTCAAGAAATGAGTTGTATTTCATTATTGTAATAAGTTTGAAATTGTCTTATTTTAGGCTTAAAGATGAGTTGTTAGCGTAGGTGTGAGATAGAGCTAGGAATTAGAATATTTGCTGCTAGATTGATCAAAATAGGGATTGCTTTGTTAGATACAGTTAGAGTGATATTCGGTTGATAAAAAGAAAGAAAAAAATGTAATGAGCAGATGAGGATTGAGTGAGAGCGGGAATAGTGTGAGAAAAATGTAATGAGCAGATAAGGATTGAGTGAGAGCGGGAATAGTGTGCAGATTGGGTTTTGAGACAGAGGTCTTTATTTTGTTGTAATCAGGCCCAAGGCTGAGACTCTATAAGTAATTTATTATGAATGAATCATATTGTGTGTAAAATTGGTTATAGAACTAGTGGAAACCCTTGTTTTCTTGTAAATTCTTTGTGTTCGGGACAGAGTGTTATTTCCTTTGTTATTCTGTGTTTCATGTCTAAATCACGGGTTTTATAGAAGTCCAAGGCCTTTCCTTAAAATATCATTATTTGATCCACTTAAATCCTAACCGTCGGACACCTTTATCGGGTTGGAAAAGTTTATTATGTAGTTTCGGCCTCACAAGTGTAAAACCCAGTTTACACTAAAAAGGAGCGCAAAACATAGTCGGATTTGAAATCCCGACTTGAAACGTTTATAGGCGAGAATCTATACCATATCGGGTCTGTAAGACCGATATCAGATCAGCCCTTTGAAGCATAAGGAGCCTAGGAATTGGACATTGCGACTTGCGATTGGGCGATTAAATCACAACCATTGGATCGCGATCATCCGCGACCATTGGATCGCCAAGCGGTCTCACTACAGTGAATGGTTATCGGGCACGTCAAATGCTGTAAGTGGTTTTAGTGGTCCGCACCCGATCCCATTGAAACATTGCCACGTAACAAAGGCGGAGGGGAATACAACCAGACATTGCGCGGTTAAACCCTGGTCTATTGTTCCACCCGAAATCTCTGACAATCGTCACATCTCACTGATGCAGATCAAGGGTTCCAAAGCATTGGTGTGTTCACTTTCAGCGTATGATAAACGCACCAATATAAAAAGGTAAATATCAATGTTTTGCATTGTTTTTCAATATATTTCAAAAAAGGAAAAAGAAAACAGTGGCATTATAGTTTAAAGGGGATCCACCCGATGATTTTGGGGTTTTCTTGAGTCTGCTTCTGCGCTAAGTCATAACGACAAAAACCTACACACAAAATTATATTGCAACTTTATAAGAAGAATTTCGGTGTAAATCACATATAGAAAGACCTTTGTCGACGCGTTTCGAACCAACTAGTGTGGTTCATCGTCAGGACAAGTTGAAGAAATGGATCCAGTCTAGCATGTTAAATAGTCTGAGCAGAGACTCCAACGACTAAAAAAAGAAGAAATAGATCCAGTCTAGCATGTTAAATAGTCTGAGCAGAGACTCCAACGGCTAAAAAAAGATTAACGGCTAATTTTTGACTACGGACCAGGTCAAATTTTCATTAATT
>APFE030193316.1:0-13367 GCA_000404065.3 Pinus taeda
CTCTGTTATAGTTCCAAGTTTTTATGAGAAGATTTTATTAAGTCTATGTTATCGTTCCAATTTTTCTATGAGATGATTGCTTAATTTTCCTCACCATGAGAATGTTTGAATGAATTACATGGGTTTGTGTACTAACAAAATTATTAGGATGCTAAATCCTACAATTAAGATATATGAATTACATAATTTCCTCTTTTATAGAAAATGAATGATTCAATAATGCATGTAACTGTTGTGTGCTCTCATATGCATTTCAAAGTTATTAAGATTATCTTTATAGTGGTAGCAAAGAGTAGAATGCTTTAGTGTGTTGCAAGTTTTCATGCATGTGGAATAATTATGGAGGAATGTCTCCCATAGTATTATCAAAGGTTCACCATGGTCTATGTCATGCATAATGAAATTAGATGCTCTTGCATGTAGTATAAGGAATTAATGGAACATCCTTTTAGTTATGCATATATGGGTCTATAATATATGCTATGAAATTGACTTGAATATCATCAGGTTGCTAACGGTACCTAGTGTGTCTATGAGATAGGTTACTTGTATAATGCCTAATCTAAGATTTGTATTTAATTAAGAAATTCATTATGCATGATGGAAACAAGACCTATAATAATTATGGATGATCATGATAGTAGAGTTTAATTAAGATGATTTATGTAGGTAAGGAAATTAGTATAGGTTGCATGTTATGGTTAGTTCCGTTTTCATCTACTAAATCATGTTTACTAAAAATCATCTACTAAATCATGTTTACTAGAAATCTAACACATAAGCCTTGACAATAAGGTTAAAAGACCATACAAGAAGCACTCTATAATTAAATTGACCATGACTGTGGAGTCTATTACAGAATGACTAATGATGATATAAGGGCAGGCTAAAGATACACTATGTGGTATTGTTTCTTAACGATTAAATATAGAACAAAATAAACATTTATGGAATGGGAGCTTAGGAGCTAAATTATAGGGTAGCTAAGGAGGTTCGTTACCAAAGGTATCAAACAAAAAGTTCAAACACTAATACTTATGGACCAATCCACCTCCGTAGGATTTCAATTACGGGTTTAAAAAAAAAAACGTTCTCCGTAAAGGTGAAGTTAAAATTTGAAGCTTAGAAGATGTTAATGTCATATTTATTTGTTTTCGTTAAAGAAAGTTAGAATTCCTTAATGGTTTATAGAGGAACCGTGAATATACATATGTTAATTCAATAGATATGTAACAGGGTATTATATCAAGCAATTTAATTAAGGAGGAAGTTTTTATGCTTTGGTGGAAGATGTTTTCTACCCCATCTAGGTTGTATGCTCAAACACGTCCTCTAAGAAGACCATATGGTATCAAAAAATTAAATATAGGGTTAAATCCGAAAGAATTCTCAAGAGACTTCAATCAAACCTACATCAAACAGCTATCAATATAAGCCTTGGGGTCTTTGTGTTTCCCTCCCATAGTATTATCAAAGGTTCACCATGGTCTGTATCATACATAATGAAATTAGATGCTCTTGCATGTAGTATAAGGAATTAATGGAACACCCATATAGTTATGCATATATGGGTTCCTTGTATCATGCCTGATCTAATATTTGCATTTAATTAAGCAATTCATTATGCATGATGGAAACAAGACCTATAATAATGATGGATGATCATGATATTAGAGTTTAATTAAGATCATTTGTGTGGGTAAGGAAATTAGTATAGGTTGCATGTTATGGTTAGTTTCGTTTTCATCTACTAAATCATGTTTACTAGAAATCTCACACATAAGCCTTGACAATAAGGTTAAAAGACCATACCAGAAGCACTTTATAATTAAATTGATCATGACTATGGAGTCTATTACATAATTACTAATGATGATATAAGGGCGGGCTAAAGATACACTAAGTGGTATTGTTTCTTAACGATTAAATATAGAACAAAATAAACATTTGTGGAATGGGAGCTTAGGAGGTAAATTCTATGGTAGGCTAAGGAGGTTCGTTACCAAAGGTATCAAACAAAAAGTTCAAACACTAATTCTTATGGACCAATCCACCTCCGTGGGATTTCCATTACGAGTTAAAAAAAAAAAAACGTTCTCCGTAAAGGTGAAGTTAAAATTTGAAGCTTAGAACATGTTAATGTCATATTTATTTGTTGTTGTTAAAGAAAGTTAGGATTCCTTAATGGTTTATTGAGGAACCATGAATATCAAGCAATTTAATTAAGGAGGAAGTTTTTATGCTTTGCTGGAAGATGTTTTCTACCCATCTAGGTTGTATGCTCAAACATGTCCTCTAAAAAGACCATATGGTATCAAAAAAATTAATATAGGGTTAAATACGAAAGAATTGTCAAGAGACTTCAATCAATCCTACACCAAACAACGATCAAAAGTACGGGAGGAAATGTAATCCGCTTTGTCATATAAAGAACATTTTTTTGGAGGTAAAGGTGTTGTTGTGGATTCTTGGGCGTATTATATTATTGAGGAATTGAAGAATTCTGGAATTTAAAACTACAAAATATGACCTCCTACCCGGTCACCCTGTTTCCCATTAGGTGGTAACCACCACCAATCCATCCATTGTAGGGAGGACTTTCACCACCGTGATTAAATTACCGTACTCAACAACTGATTCCCATGAAATGGACTAACCCATTAAGGAAGATATATCATGGCCAGTTCAACATTCACAACGGAGAACTCAACCTTTCTCAGATGATAGCGATAAAACTCAACCTTTGGGACGTATGAGGCAGTTTCAACCTGTGAAGTTTTTTAACAAACAATTTGGTTGTCTCCAAGCATTTTTGGAAACTTGTTGATGGAAGAGGAGAGGAATAACTAGGAAGAATTGTCAATCTGAATATGAAATCGAGGGACGGGGATGGAGCTTCTGCACATGTTATGTCGACGGACAGAAGCTAGCTCTTATTTTGTTCTGGAAAAAGGTCAGGAAAATTAGCCGAGACATGTGATTCACCATACTATTACTCCTCCCTATGGATTAGGGCTGAATACACGCGTATGCTGCTTGATCCTCATGCGCAGTCATTTTTTCACGTTCACGTTCAGGATGGGATGAATGCCGGTTTCAGTGTCTGTTTTTATTGTTTATGGAACTGTCAGTGCCTGTTATCCTTATTGCATGAGAAACGTCCATGAGAGATCTTATCCAATGACCAAGAGAGGTACGAAATTGTTCAATCCCAAAAGCCTACTTTTGGCTTGTAGATATAGGGTTACCCTAAAAAATGCTTAGAGAATAATGCTGGTAAAAGCATCCAATGAAAAACAATAAAAAACAATTTTACGTATGGTTTACGGATAAGAATTTTTGAATATAAGATGTACATATAGTAAAATTATAACCGTTGTTGGCATGTAAACCTTGCCAACGTGGACGAAGTGGCTTTTAGTTTTATTTTCGGAGAAAAGTATAGCAAAGCGTTCAGTTTTCCAGCCAGAGCAACAATGGATAAAAGAAACGGCTGCTAAAGCAACATGAAAATTCCACACCCCACAAAGCTCCGCCTTCTTAGCTTTTAGAAACATCACGAGAAAAGCTTTAGATTGATGTTTCCCATTTAAAAATTACATTTTGCGTTTGTCTTATCTCAGAAGGGAATTCAATTCTGGAAACCTGAATTTTTGTCTTACTGAGGTAGGAACGTTAACTCCAGAACATGACTTTGTATTAACACCACTGTTGGTAACTAAATCATGAAAGAGTCTATTAAATATCTAGTGCATTGATTAAGTGAGGGAAGTTGAACCTTGGCAAGATCTTTGGCTATCGGGAATCATAGGTGATTCATAGCTGGGTGGTGTTGCTCCTCTCTCCACGTAAAGTTTTAGTTAGTGTCAGATGTGTGGCATGTTTGTATGATGATTCTTACCGTCTCTCATAATTCTGGTTTGTTTACGATAATATTTATTAAGTCTATGTTATTGTTCCAGTTTTTCTATGAGATGGTTTCTTAAGTTTCCTCACGGTGAGAATGTTTGAATGAATTACATGGGTTTGTGTACTAATAAAATTATTAGGATTTTAAATCCAACAATTCAGATATATGGATTTATTTATTTCCTCTTGTATAGAAATGATGGATTCAATAATGCATATCACTTTCGTGTGCTCTCATATGCATATTGACATTATTAAGATTATCTTTGCGGTGGTAAGAAAGAGTACCATGCTTTAGTGTTTTGTAGATGTTCATGCATGTGGAACAATTATGGAGCAGTGTCTCCTTTAGTATTATCAAGGGTTCACCATAGTCTATGTTGTGCATAATGGAATTAGATGCTCCTGCATGCAATATAAGGAATTGATGGTACATATTTTTAGTTATAAATATATGGGTCTGTAAGATATCCAATGAAATTGACTTGAATGTCACCAGCTTTCTCACATTACCTAGTGTGTGTATGAGATACAATACCTATATAATGCATTGTCTAAAATTTATATTTAATTAACCAATTTGTTATGCATGATGGAAACAAGACCTATAATAATGATGGATGATCATGATAGTAGAGTTTAATTAATATCATTGATGTAGGTAAGGAAACTATTATAGGTTGCATGTTATGGTTAGTTCCATCTTCATCCACTAAATCACATTTACTAGAAATCTCAGACATAAGTCTTAAAAATAAGGTTAAAAGACGATACCATAACCACTTTATTCTTAAATTGAGAATGATTGTGGAGTCTGTTATAGAATTACTAATGATGGTCTACAGGCAAGCTAAAGATACCCTCGCTAGTATTGCATCTTAACGATTAAATATAGAAAAGATAAAGAAACTTTACAAAACGAGAGCTGAGCAGCTAAATTCCAAGGTAGGATAAGGAGATTTGTTAAAACTTGGAAATATATATTATGTGTTTTTCTATTTGAATTTGTATTTGTGTTTCATATTTAAAAATTTAAAATTGTATGTTTGCTTATTTAAATTTGTATTTTCTATGTTGTTTAAAATTGCATATATGTAACACCCCTCCCTTGTATGTAAAACTTTGCTAACCTAAGCTGAGAAAAAGTAGGTCTAGCATGTAATAAGAAAAGTAAATAATTTATGAAATAAATAAAATAATTAATCACTTAGAATAATGAAACACCAAGAGAGGAGATTCTTGCAAATCCCATTGGTGAATGGGAATCAATAATATTCATAATAAGACTTCTAGATCCAGATCTAGATGAGATTAATGGATTTGGAGATAAATATCCATTAAACTACTTAGTTGGAGAAAGATGCTAAGTTAAGGAAAAGCGTAAAAGCCTTGCCCTAGAAAAGGCAAGCTTTGATGAGCAAAATCCTCACGGGAAAATAACACTCAGCTCGGGGGTGAACTGGAAGCAGGAAGTTCTAGGTGTGGTGGTGGTGCTCGGTTTTCCATGTGACATTATTTCAATTTCTCTTATAGAATTCCATTTCATGAGATTTGTTGTATGTTTTTCCTTACCGTGTATATTGTCGAATTCTCTCAACATATGTTTATAGCTACATGTGTGATCTTTGTGTAGAAAGTGAATAATGATGCATGAAACAACTAGGTAGGATGAATAATTATGTTTTAAGGTTGCCACCATAGAGCTAGTGGTTCATCTTATCCATGGTAGGCCTTTTGCACTATGAATTGTATCTACTAAAGGTCATATTAACTATTTATTCATTGTGGTTAGTATTGCATAAGATATGCCAGCAAGACTATGGACATGTTATTATCAAGAAGTTAACTACAGTGAATTTATGATAAAGAGTCCATTAATCCTTGTGTTAAATCCTCAAAGGAACGAAAATCGACTGTAAGATCTTAAATGATCATGATTGATGCCTTTCATTACGATGTGATGTATGCATGTGTAGAATTACAGGTATTAACCTTGTCTATGGGATGATTATATATGAACAAATATGACAACTATTGCGTATCTAAGCCAAGCTAAATTTTGTGAAGGAAGAAAATATGGGGTTTTAATATTGGATCAAGGAGGTATGTGACAAATGGTATGACAACTCTAAGTTCAAGTATTATGGTCTAAGAAACAACCCACCTCTATAGGGTATGAATGAGCTTTAGGTCCTAAATTAGGAAGTTCAATAAGCTTGGTGGTTTGCATTCTTCCTATAGCATCTTTATGCTAAAGAAAAAAAGAAAAAAAGAAAAAAACTATGACAGACATATGCAGAGCGAAAGGCTAGATTTTGCCGCACCTTGTGCATACTAATAGGATCTACCCTATTACACATATACTCTAGCCCAACATATTCCTTGTGTATGCATATAACTTACTCTACACACTCATGCTTTAATTTCATTAGTTTTAGACATAATAAGATTGTTAAAATGAGGAGACTTATAACATAAGTCTATAGACATTAATATCTGTAAAATTAATAAGTTTCCAAAAAGTAAAGGTTTTGTAAAAATCATAAATTCTTCTCTATTTCTTCCCCCAAAAAATATATATATATTGGAACCTACTATATTGTTCACACAAAGAAGTCTTTAGGGACCTAAAGTGTCTATAGAGAGATAAACATGGCCAAGAAGTAAAATATGTGAGCATTTTAAAGAGTAAGTTACAATACTCTACATAACTCAAATATTGAAATTTTCTTACAAAAAAAAGTAGAAAGGAGAATCATGGTAAATTGGAATGTTCTAAAATTAAAGACAATCAATGGAATTTCTTTTAGGAATTTGTTAAGATATTTTTACAAATAAAACCCCAATAAGTGCTACTACTAACTTTCAATGAACTTAATTATTTTATAACAAGAAAGTATGACTAATTGAACCATACATTGGGCTAATGAACAATTGTAACTTTGAATATTTATGCGAATACATGGTCCTAACATAAGTATAAAATCATAATTTATGATTGAAATCAAAATGAAATTTCAGAGGAAATTTTAATAAGTTTTCAGGGAGTGAATGTTGTCAAGCCGCATCCATGAAAGCATTTCCTTGCCATCACCTAAAGTGAATCAACTGCTTAATGCGATTAATATGAATTAAATATATTCTATGCTTAACATAATATCCTCAGTTATCTTAATGAGTACAATATGCATTCATGGTCGCTGGCTCAAGCCCTGAGAAGCCCTACAAAAGTGTAGTGTGAAAGGCACACCACAAGAAATGTGACGTTCTGGTGATGCCATTTTAGATGCTCGGAATCTTTCCTACCAAGTTAAGAATGCCCATATGTTTAAACCCTTGGACATCTAGTGCAATGCTAGAACCACGAATAGGCATGAAGCAAATATGGTGATTTCAAGTTTTAATTTCTAAGGATTGTCAACAGGGAAGTTGGGACCCAATCTACCGTATAAATGATACGAATATCGATGGCTAGGTGTTGTAAACCTTCTTGTTAATGTATTTGAAATGATCATTTTTGTTTATCCATAGTGTGTGCTTCTCAATTTTAGAGAACCTTAGCCTCAGGGATATTTCTTAAAAAGGAAATGAGCATTCTCTAAAGTTACAAAAGTAGTTAGAAGTGCTAGAGATAAATCATGACCATGAAAAAAAATATCGAGACAATGAATGATACTAAAATAAACTATCAAAATAGTTTATTAATGAAGCCATAGGTTTGTTTGATACTAAATACAAATAAAAACATTCCAAATACATCAAAATCCAATTTTTGGGTAATAGAATCACAACATGGATGAAATCACTTCCACCTGCTTTCTTTTAAGTAATCTTGGGTTAAGTGATTGTGTGTCTACACCGTCCCTATAATATTTTACTACGAGTGATGATATTGGATTTTGGTAGCTTTCTGAAGTAGTTCATTTTATTGGTAGATTTAAAGCTAAAGAGACACCTTCCCAACTAGGTTTTTGGATAAAATCCCATTAAGGGTTGTTGTTTCCCTCTCAGTCCCCAATAATGCCTTTTCTTTGGCCCTATCTGCTGATCTAGAGGCGTTGAAAGGAATTTGGTGTAGGATAATGGTTATCCTTTCTTGGTTTTAGGGAGAAAAATGTGAGTATCCACCTTATCTGAGAAAAAGAGACTTGGTTGGACATTCCATGGCCAAGTATCGAATTATTATCGCTCATTGCTCAAATAAGGATAAAGAATGCCTTTAATACCTTAAAGCATTGGAATTGCATTCCATATTGAAAACAAAAACCTTATTCACCTCACGTAATCCTAATACTTATAAAGGTCTTATGTATGAGTTTCTTTCTGGGTGAAAAAGTAATAAGAGCATGAGGTGTTCTTTAGGTCGAGGACAACTATCCCTTAGGCAGGAAAGCGAGTGAAGCTACTAGACTTGTAGCAAGCAAATGACAACTTGTTGTGAGTTGTTATTCTCCTGTCTTCTTATGCAATTTGGATAACACTTGTCCTTACTTGCACATAGACAAGTCACATTGGGAAAATCTTACTCATATTATCTTCTCCTGTCTTAACTTCTTCTTGCATGGAGGTTACACAATGTTTGTTCGATTAGTAGTTCTTCGATATAAATACTCCTCCTACCCACACGTTGGTATCAAATTTCATCATCTTCGGTGCTAAAACTGTGTTGGATGCATTTTTATTTAGATTTCCTTTGAATTCTTACATAGAGGGAGATATCACAAGGTGTTGCAGTCGTTTAGTAAGGGAGGCTGAGAAATGTCCTTGAGGCCACTGTTACAAAAAATTATATCTCGAAAGAGGAGAGTGGGGTGTTGTTGAAAATATGGAATCCTAATGGGCAAGGCTAAGCCATGTGTGGAGACTCAAATTCCATAAGAGTCTCAGGGAAAATTTTGGCAATGATCACAATGATGACTCTCGCATAGCCTTCTTTTATGATGGCTTGCTCATATGAGGAAATTTTCATGATTTTTCTGTCTGGTGTTTCAATTATGGTTTAAGGTATATTGGCTCACTTCACTATAATTCTTGCCAATTCTCCTTGATTTCATAGCTATTCTCTTCATTCATAGTCACAACTAGAAACAATGGCAATTTATGGATTAATTTGAGAGGGGTGACCAATGATTTTTTCCTGAAGCCATTCTGGTGCATCATATGGGAGGTAGGAAAAGCATCTGCAATTGCATAATCACCAAATATGCTAGCCTTCCATCCCTCTTTTAAACTCTGCTTCAAAATTATTGTACTAGGTTTGGGTGAAGACAATTGATGGTTTTCTAATGTTAATTGTCGAAGACGTTGCTTGCCCTATTTAAATTTAAATAATGAATTGAGGAAGTAGGTTGAATGAAATCTATTTCTAATTAGGTTAAAATTATTGTACTTGGTTTGGACAATTGGAAAATTTGTTCTGTTGAGGAATTTTTTAATTCATTGAATTCAGAAAGACATAGCCCGAACAATTTAAATTATAAATTGAGGAAGGAGGCTAACTGAAGTAAATTATAAATTAACTTAATTGTCTAAACACCCAAAGAAAAAGAAATAGTGAAATGTTTTGGTCAAATTAGCAATACAATCCTGTGTATCTGGAGACATGAAATTTTCTCCACTCACAATGGAATGTTTGTAATGTTTGATGATGTGCATCTATGGAATGATCTACTTCAATGAGCTAGGAGATAGGATGCATCCAATAAATTTTGTGACAGTTTTTCACTTTATACACTATGTGGTCTGTCTACATTTTGTGGTAGGTTTAAGAGTAATACAAGAAATAATAACAATTCATGTGTTAATTAATTTCCATAAGTATAAATGGAAAATTGTTCACTGTTCTATTTTTCCTAATTATTAAGAGTTGTAAATTATGTAGAAGGTAAAATTTTTATTTCTTTATTTGTTCCCCAAAACTTAAGTTATTGTTAAATTCTCTTAGGAGGGCATAAGGACTCTATACCATGAGCCATGAGGTAAAAATGGTTTAAAATACTTTAAATGATAGACCGTGTTCATATTCGAACTCGATAAATGAACACATTGTAGCGTATGATTATTGGATTAAAAATTTGGATGAGAAATTCTAGGGATGTGGTCATCATGTAGGATAAATAGACATGGGAGTGTTGAAAAGAGTAATGGGGAATAAAGAAAGTTGAATACTATGTTTAATTTTGTACCAATAGGTCTCTTCTGCCATACTATCACCATATTACTTTACTCATATTAAAATTAAAATTATGAGTCAATGATTGCTATGCAAGGACATAACTTAACTAGAATGTAGATGATACTTATAAAAGATTTTAAGGGAAGAAATGTTCAACTCTTATTAGGTAAATTTTTTATTTCTTTATTTGTTCCCCAAAACTTAAGTTGTTATTAAATTCTCTTAGGAGGGCACAAGGACTCTATACCATGAGCCATGAGGTAAAAATGGTTTAAAATAATTTAAATGATAGACCTTGTTCATATTCAAACTCGATAAATGAACACATTGTAGCGTATGATTATTGGATTAAAAATTTGGATGAGAAATTCTAGGGATGTGGTCATCATGTAGGATAAATAGACATGGAATTGTTGAAAAGAGTAATGGGGAATAAAGAAAGTTGAATACTATGTTTAATTTTGTACCAATAGGTCCCTTCTACCATACTATCACCATATTACTTTACTCATATTAAAATTAAAATTATGAGTCAATGATTTGTATGCAAGGACATAGCTTAACTAGAATGTAGATGATAGTTATGAGAGATCTTAAGGGAAGAGATGTTGAACTCTTATGAGGTAAATGGAAAATAGAAAAGATAAAATCACAAGTGCAATTTAAATAGATCATGGTCAACACCAAGAAATATTTCAAATAAAAGTATATAAATGGACATAAATAAATTTATGGTTAATTAAGTGGGTTCCATCCTAAAACAAATTCTAAAAAATTTACTCGTGGAAGACAGGTCTTGTTATGAAGTACGAGACTATGTAATTTTATATTGTGATGATTGGTGCATCTAGATGTAATGATGGAATTTGTCTTTGATATGGTTTTGGATGAGTATTTTGATTCACCCTTAGTACGAAAATGCTCCAAATATACACTATTGTAGGGAACTAAATCTTACTAAGTTATTATTCATATATTTAACAGTAATATGTGTAATTAATTAAACATGCATATTTTGGAACATACAAGTTTCTTTGAGGAAATAGACATCTTAATAATTATAACTAAAGTAGATAAGAGGCAAAAATTATATTCCAATCTAGAAGGAACTAGGGTTAGAAGTGGAGAAGGAAATGCACAAATGTAGTACACCACATTGTATGCATGTTGGAAAAGACATCAATAAATTATGACTCTAATACGAATGTCAATGGGCCTGACACCAAAATTAAATTTAGTGTAAATACATAATGGGAGTGCAAAACCAATGCTTGGTTCTTCTTGATTTACTCCTCCTCCTCCCCGCTCCTCTGCCTCCACCCCATCCTCCTCCTCCTCCTCCTCCGCCTCTAACCTTGCCCTCCTCCTCCTCCTCTGCTTCCCCCCGCCCTCCTCCCTCCCTCATCCTCCAACCACTCCTCCTCATCTCCCCTTCCAATACCTCCACTCCCGCCACCACCCCCCTCCACCTCCTCTCCTCCTCCTCTACCTTTGCCTCCACCACGACCCCCTCTACCTCCTATGACCCCCTCCTCCTCCTTCTCTGCCTCCCTCCTCCTCCCACTCCTCCCAAACCTCCTCCTCTACCTCCTCATCCTCCTCACCCCCTTCCTTGTCCTACTCCACCCAACGCCCTTCCTCCTACTCCTCCTCTACCTCTACCTCCTCTCCTCCTCCTCCTCATCCCCCTCCTACTCAGCCTCTACCTCCCCCACTGCTCCTCCTCATCCTTATCCTCCTCCCCGCCTCCTCCGCATCCACCCACTCCTCCTCCTCCTCACCCCCTACTCCACCTTTGCCTCTACCTCCCCCCCTCATTCTCCTCCTACTCATCCTTCTCCTCCTTCCACTCCCACTCCTCCTCCTCCCCTGCTCCTACTCACCTCTGACCCCTCCTCCTCCTCGACGTCTTGCTCCTCACCCCCTCCTTTGCCTCTGCCTCCACCCCCTCCTCCTCCTTGATATCCTCGTCCTCCTCACCTCCAACTCCTCCCCCCCCTCCTCCTTAAGTCTCTATTATCGTTCCAGTTTTTCTATGAGATGGTTTCTTAAGTTTCCTCACCATGAGAATGTTTGAATGAATTACATGGGTTTGTGTACTAATAAAATCGTTAGGATGTTAAATCCAAAAATTCATATATATGGATTTCTTAATTTCCTCGTTTATAGAAATGATGGATTCAATAATGCATACAACTGTCATGTGATCTCATATCCATATCGACATTATTAAGATTATCTTTGCAGTGGTAAGAAAGAGTAGCATGCTTTAATGTTTTATAGATGTTCATGCATCTGGAACAATTATGGAGGAGTGTCTCCCGTAGTGTTATCAAGGGTTCACCATGGTCTATGTCGTGCATAATGAAATTAGATGCTCCTGCATGAAGTATAAGGAATTGATGGTACATCTTTTTAGTTATGCATATATGGGTTCGTAAGATATCCAATGAAATTGACTTGAATATCACCAGGTTTCTGACAGTACCTAGAGCGTGTATGAGATACGTTACCTATATATGCATGATCTAAAATTTGTATTTAATTAACCAATTCATTATGCATGATGGAAACAAGCCTATAATAATGATGGATGATCATGATAGTAGAGTTTAATTAATATCATTGATGTAGGTAAGGAAATTATTATAGGTTTCATGTTATGGTTAGTTCCATCTTCATCTACTAAATCACGTTTACTAGAAATCTCGGACATAAGCCTTGACAATAAGGTTAAAAGACGATACCAGAACCATTCTATTGTTAAATTGATAATGATTGTGGAGTCTGTTATAGAATTACTAATGATGGTCTAAGGGAAGGCTAAAGATACCCTTGCTAGTGTTGCATCTTAACGATTAAATATAAAAAAAAAAAAATAAAGAAACTTTACAGAATGGGAGCTTAGCAGCTAAATTACAAAGTAGGATAAGGAGGTTCCCTACAACTTGTAAATATATATTATGTGTTTTCCTATTTAAATTTGTATTTGTGTTTCATATTTAAAAATTAAAAATTGTATGTTTGCTTATTTAAATTTGTATTTTCTATGTTTTTTAAAATTGAATATATGTAACACCCCTCCCTTGTATGTAAAACTTTGCTAACCTAAGCTGAGAAAAATTAGGTCTAACGTGTAACAAGAAAAGTAAATACTTTATGAAATAAATAAAATAATTAATCACTTAAAATAGCGAGACACCAAGAGAGGAAAATGGATAAAAATATCCATAAGAGTAGGACAACACTAATGGAAACCGTATCATGAAAGAGGGTATTACAT
>APFE030193321.1:3957-26520 GCA_000404065.3 Pinus taeda
AATGCCTTAATTTATAGTGCAATGGAGGGAAGTTACTAGGTCCTCCTTCAAAGGGATAAAGCCCTCCTTCAAAGGGATACCTCCTCCCATCAAGGGATTAGCTCCTTCTCTTTTGGGATGTATGAACCACCTTGGAGCGAACAATCCACGTCAAAATCCTTCTAGAAACATCTACAATTAACCCAAAAGTGAGTTTTTTAGGATAAACTTGTGCCTTTTTTACTTTTACATGGCTACGCACCCACCCCTTTATAGAAAGAGCATGCAGGTACGTAGGTAATATGAACAAATTGTGCAGGTCCGTAGTTAAAAGTAGGAGAAAGTGCGGAAGCAGATTAATATTGATTTTCAATGTCTTTCTCTCATTTGCAAAGCTTGACATGAAGAGATAAGGTCTGAGACTTGCTTAGGAGGCTAGTATAAGTGATGATAGACCCATACTGACTACAAATAATCATGGCGACGATATTTTTGTGTAACACCCTTCAAACATCAAAAAATGTCTGCTACCGATCATAAAACCCTCATCACTTACCTTGGGCCTTGCTCCGATTGCAAAAAGGTTCTATTGGACCGCCTCCGATGCGATATCGCAATCGGGAGGGGAGTCGTGTATCAAAACAACGCATAAAGTGTGCCCTTGATTGGTTTGGCCGACAACGAGTTCGCCGATCGGCGTATCGCTATGACAAAACAAAGCATGCATGTGCGCTGCCGATATGGTCATCGCCGATGGTCTGTTGTCGATCGCATATCGGAAATCGGCGTTTCATTTGAATCCACGCCATATATATGTAGGCCTCGTCCCTTATCCTTTCGCCGCCTTCTCTATTCTGCCATCGGTCCGATTTCCCGCGCCCTAGATCTACGGAGGGCGGGTCTGTTCCCTTTTGAACCTGTTGATGATTAGCGTCTGGGGATGGGAGTTTTTCCCCTGCCACGTCACCCGCCGTACGGGTCCTACCGCTGACGTCATGCTGACATCATCCGCTGAAAGAAAAGCGTGCAAAGGCGAAATCGCTGCTTAGGAAGCCTAGATTCAAAATCTGAGGCATCGCTACGGGAAATAGGCCGAAATGGGGAATCTTTTAGTCAGCAGTCATTTTTTGCCTCGAAAGGGCAGAAAAAGGGCGAGTTAGCATTTTAAAAGAGTATCAGAAGCAGAAAGAAGCCAAAACTCATGTCAAAGTGTATCAGCGTTGCAGCAAAGTGTATCAGTGTTGTGGCAAAGTGTATCAGCGAAGATTTTCTCAGTGCTTGAAGCTGATAAAACATTAAAGAGCCCCCAGCATGTCAAAGAAACAGTAAAAGCCATTTAAAGCCTCTCAAATCACAGTTACTGCACATCAAAGCTACTCAAGAGCAGTGGAGCAGAGACCAATGTGCAGTTATGATAAATGGACAGCGCATAATAGCAAAGAATACATTCCTACTCATTTTGAAGCAGCTGCCCCAACACGACACTTAGATAAATATTTCATACATTTACTTCAAGATAAGATGAATTAAAGCACTCATTTCCCTCAGATCTGTTTAAGATCTGCTGTAATAAATACTCCTAGATATTTTCACTATAAAGAGAGCCCTGAACAATGGAATTGGGGTGGTTGTTGGTTGGCTGATCCAATCCAGGAGAGACTCGCACTGTATATCTGATATGTTCTATAATCAAAGACTGCTGAAAGGATTGGAGCAACGACTGTTTGCTGCGAATAAATGGTTGAAGAGTGACTGTGGAATTATTGTGCTGCTACATGGAACAATAAGTGTTTCTTCGTTATATTTCATTATATATGTTTAAACCACTATCATATCATTGTCTAAATAACAAGAAAAATGAATCGCCTAGACTTTGTTTAATTGCACTATATGCTCAATTTCTATTCTTTCTATATGTTTTCCTCTGAATTAGATATAAATGTGAATTCCTTTTGGCTCATATTTTCCCTAATTCACCCATGTATGACAGTTATCCAGGGATTCTTAACTGCCCCTAGATAGCGCTCATTCGCCTTCCCTCTGTTAAGCTGAGTGAGAGATTCTTAATTGCCTCTCATTCCTTATATTTCATTTCATCTCCTTTAGCTTGAAGGTTGTTTTATGTGTAGCTACCTTGCTCCATTTTCCTCTTGTGACCAAGAAAACGCACCAGCAGTCCTACTCCTTGACTCCATGCCCAATGGTTTGAACTTATCGCACTATGCATGTCTTTCTGCTTGAAGGCATCATCCTTCTTGCCACCAAACACAAAACCCTTTGAACCCAATAGCTAGCCTAAAATCATCATCAACAAAATCATTAAGAGAGAGCCGTCTCCGATTACAGGTAGGCTAGAACCTGCAGTCCAAAGATTTGTTTGTGGTTACCTCGGCCGTATCCCTTCGGGAGCTTAGGGACAACCTGAGTGTTAACATAATGGAGACTCCACTGGGGACCTCCTCAGATAATCTCACAATCCAGTCCGAAGCTCCGCTGAGGAAGAATCTGAGCTTGAGGGTGAGTTTTCAAATATAAACATTAACATAATGGCGACTTCGTTGGGGACCTCCTCAGATAATCTCACAAATCCAGTCTGAAGCTCCACTGAGGAAGAATCTGAGCTTTAAAAAGTTTCTGTTCAGCCTATATTGTTAGAAAAAATCCCCAAAAAACAAGCTAGAAGTTGGCTCCCAAAAGCATTCGCGTTATACAAGATCACATCCAGACCCAAATCCCCCAGCTGTTTTTGAAAATCCCAATATAATCCCTAAGATCCTTAGAAAACAAGAGCAGCAAGAAGATTTTGCTGAAACCATTCCTAAAGTAGTTCAGCCAAGCTCTGTTCCAACCCGTGTCAAAGTTTTATTTCATTCAAAACCTACTTCCCCTTATTCATCATCTTCTTCTCCAAGTACTGTTTCCACACCTCCATCCACTACACATAACACCACTCCTATTATCTCGGTTGTTCCATTTGTCCCGCTTATCCCTGCTAATATGGCTAATAGATATGCACGTTTACAGCTTCCTTCTAATCCCGGGGCTATGCCTCAGGATTACCAGACTAAAATAACTTATTTTGATGGCACAAGTGCCTGCAAAACCCTTCAGCATACAAGAAAATGCAGGACTACTTTGAGAGTTATGAGATTGACGATGATAGTGTGAGAATGAAGATTTTTGTCCAAAGTTTGACAGGTGATGTCAGGACCTGGTTTAGAGCACTTCCAGCCAATTCCATAGCAGACCCAGATGCCTTATACCAGTCCTTTATCAATAGATGGGAGGAAAAGAAAGATCCCTTGCACATTTTATCTGAATATGACACTATCGAAAGAGGCCTTCAGGAGACCGTTTTGGACTATCGTGCGCGATTTAATAATGTTTATAATGCAATACCACAGAACTTAAGACCTCCACCTGATCTTGCTTTGTACAAATTCCCTGATGGTTTTGATCTCGATATGGCTTATCAGTTAAGGGAAAGAGCCCCTCAAAGCCTTGCAGAGATTAAAAATGTTTCTATCAGTGTGGCGGAAAACCTAATTGCCAAAAGAAATAGAGCTAGAACCGAGAGAAGAACTACCTTTAAGGAAGAACCCTCAGCCTCAGATCAGAAACTAGATGCTATTATCAGTGGCATGCACAGGCTGAGAGATAGAGTGGAAAGTGTTGAAAGGAAATCATCATGGGAAGGAAAACAACCTAACACCATAAGGAACCCAAATTTCAGGAAATCTCAGAACACAAACGCTGGTACATCTAGCCCAGACCGTGATATAAGACCCCCTTTCCAAGAAAACGACACAGAGGCATCCACTTCTAGTGAGCCCACAGAAGAGACTCACATGAACTTGATAGATTCGAAAAATGAGCAACAGATTTTTCTCACTCAAGAAGATCAAGACTACCATGATATAAATCAATTTCACACTAAGTCTGGGGAGTCTTTTGATTCTAAACAAGGCTATGATTCTGCTGTGTATGAGGTCCACAAACAATATAAGCTGAGAACGAGAACCATATATATTCCTGCACCTAGCAAAACAAAGGACAACAAACAACCCAAAAAGATTAAAGGCAAGGTTATCATAACAGAACCAACTGATATTTCTGTCCCAAACCCACACCAAGTGAATGTAGAGGACATAACAGACATGCAGCCTCCTATTGATCAGCCTCTGCTTCCTTCTAACTCGAAAGAAAATTTGAAAAACAATCCCAAAAATCTTCCCAAAACAATAATACCACAAACTATCATTCACCATAACGCAGATAATCAAAAGGAAAACACAGAAAGTATTCTTGAAAAGGAGAAATCTGCTACTGCTAACGCAAAGATTCCATTGGAAAAACCATTTAATTTAGAAGCAGAGATTGGAAAAATTAAGATATCCATCCCCCTCTCAGAACTTGCCAAGCATGATGCTTATAGGCAACAAATTCAGAGGTCACTTCAAATACCAGAGATCAAGGATGATGTAAATGTTTTAGATGATACCCCTGAGCTGCTGTTTGGTCCAGAAGTTAATGGGAAATCAACATATGGATCTGTTCCACCCTTTTATGTTAGTCTGCACATACATGACAAAATCTTGCATAATGCTATGTTTGACTCAGGTGCCTCACACAATCTTATGCCCAAAGATGTAATGGAAAAGATAAAACTTGATGTCACGAGACCCTACAAAGATCTATTCTCCTTCGACTCAAGTCAGGTCAAGTGTTTAGGCTTAATTAAAGACCTTTGTGTGTCTCTAGTCCAGTTTCCCAATAAGACAATCCTAATGGACGTAGTAGTGGTTGACATTCCAACAAAATATGGTATGCTCCTATCAAGATCATGGATAGAAAAACTCCAAGGATCCCTCCAACTTGACCTCTCTTATGCCACTATATCTATCTTCGGACAACCAAAGAGACTGTATAGAGAAACGCTCATGAAGTATGTGGTAAGTAGTGAGGAAAAGCCCCAAAATTTTCCAATTTATTCAATCCATTCTGATATGGATTCATTTATTCTTTTTAATGATGACACCAATCCTCCAACTAATGAGAAGCCTTTAGCTTTAGAGCTAAAGACATGCATAAATGAAGAATCGGTTTCCCATGCCCATGACATGGTCACAACAATCAAGGCAAATAGCAAACAAAAAACACCTCCTCAAACAGAAATTTCAAATCTGTCCAATCCTAAAATAACTGAAACTCTTAATACAAACCAAAAGCAAGAAATTACATGGTATTTAGAGTTTGATGGTTCTGTCAACAATTTAGGAGCAGGGGCAGGTGTATGGATTCACAATACACATGACAATCATGCAGAAATCCATGCTTACAGACTAAATTTTAGATGTACCAACAACATGGCAGAGTATGATGCACTCCTCTTAGGCCTAAAATTGCTCAAAGTCCTAGGAGTTGCAAAAGTGTCCATTCTAGGTAACTCCGATCTAATCATACAACAAATGAAAGGTAACTTTGTTACCAATGACAATAGAATGAGGTCCTATAGGACTATTGCCATAGAAATACGCGATACCTTCACTAAATCTGAGCTTGCCAAGATTTCTAGAAACCATAACATACATGCACATAGCCTAGCCACTTTTGCTAGTACATGTAAGCTTCCCTTTGAGCCAAATCACCATTTTACTATTGAGATAAAACATAGGCCCGTTGTTCCTAACAATATTAAAGACTGGAAAGTATTTGAAAATGATGATCAGATTAACAATTTCCTCACTCTTGAGGGCGAGTTTTCAAATATAAACATTGACATAGAGGCCATGAACGATTCCCAGCAACAAACAAACGAAAATCAGCAGGTGCCAACAGCTGCAACAGTAAAACAAATCCTTAGCCCAACTGTTTTTGATAATACAAACATAGAAGAGCTGAAACAAATGCATTTAGATGAAACAGCCAAAGCAGAGGTTGATCTAAAGAATAACTTTCTTCCTCCTAGCCTCACTCCATTAGAAGACATGTTTGATGATAATGATGTGCCCAAAAAGCCAAAAATGGAGCCTTTAGGTGCCGCTATAGAAGAACACAACATAGGGACAGTAGAAAAGCCCAAAATGATTAAATTGTCCAAAAATTTGCCCCCTGATAAAAAACCGAAGTATGTGGATTTGTTCGAAGAGTTCCAAGATGTATTTGCTTGGAGTTATGAGGACTTGAAGTCCTATGACACCTCAGTGATTCTACATACCATCCCCTTAAAACCAAATAAAAAACCATTCAAGCAGAAACTTAGAAGAATAAACCCTATGCTTCTTCCCCTCATTGAAAAGGAAGTGAAGGAAATGTTTGAAGCAGGTATCATAGAACCCATCGGATTTTTTGAATGGGTATCCAATCTGGTTCCTACAAGAAAAAAATAAAGTGAGATCAGACTGTGTGTAGACCGAAGAAACTTAAATCAAGTCTCTCTAAAAGACCACTATCCTTTTCCCAAAATGGACCACATCCCGCAAAGAGTAGTGGGGTCATCAGGAATTTCTTTACTTGATGGATTTTCAGGTTTCAATCAAATACTTGTTCACTCGGATGACCAAGACAAGACAACCTTTACCACACCATGGGGAACATTTAAGTATTTTAAAATGCCTTTCGAGCTAAACAATGCTGGTGCCACTTTTCAAAGGGCAATGGATATTGCATTTGCCAAGGAAATACATGATTTCCTTGTTGTTTGCCTTGATGACTTAACCCCTTTCTCTAAATCCGATCAAGAGCACCTCAAACATTTAAGGCAAATCTTCATGACATGTAGGAAATATGGCATTTCCTTGAACCCCAAGAAGTCCTTGTTTGGCCTTGAGGAAGGTAAGTTGTTAGGCCACATCATTTCAAAAGATGGTATTAGAATTGATTTGGAAAGGATCCAAGCCATCCTCCAAATTCCCTACCCAAGAAACATAAGAGAGTTGCAAGCATTCCTTGGAAAGATCAATTTCCTAAGGAGATTTATCCCAAACTTAGCCGAACTGATAATACTGTTAAGAAACATGTTAAAAAAGGATGCCAAGCTAAGATGGTCTCTTGAAACCAAGCAGGCTTTTGAGAGTATCAAAAATGCCTTGACTCAAACGCCTGTCCTCACAAGTCCGCAATTTGACAAAGATTTTATCATTTTTTCTTTTGCATCTGAGCACATGATAGCTGCTGTCCTTTTGCAAAAAGATGATCAAGGAAATGAAAAGCCAATTGCATTTTTCAGCCGAGCCTTAAGAGATCCGCCCTTGAAGTATCAAATTATGGAAAAGCAGGCCTATGCCCTTATCAAGGCTATAAAAGACTTCAGAGTTTATATTTTATATTCATATGTGATTTCCTATGTCCCAAACTCTGTTGTAAAAGACATATTAACTCAAGAGGGGATGGAAGGCAAAAGAGGCAAGTGGATTGCCAACATTCTTGAATATGACATTGAGATAAAACCCACCAAGTTGATAAAGGGACAGGGTTTAGCGAAACTAATTTCCGAAACGAATCTTCAAGCCTTAGACATCTACCAGCTGGACAATGAACGGGAGTTGGAGACTCCACAGATCAGTCAAACCTTTTTACAATCCCCATGGTATGCTGATATTTTCTTTGTATTGTTAAACCTGTGTGCTCCCCCAGGATTGTCCAGAACCAAAAAGAGATTTCTAAAAATGAAAGCATCAAAGTTTTGTGTCTTAGATGGTGTCTTGTTTTGGAAAAATCATGAAGGAATTTTACTAAACTGTTTAACCATGAATGAAACTAACAGCATCATGAAAGAGTTTCATGCAGGGGACTGTGGAGGGCATCTATGTTGGAAATCCACTACTGATAAGATTTTAAGGGCTGGTTATTATTAGCCCTCTCTATTTGCAGATGTCAAGAATTTGTTGTTTCATGTCACAAATGCCAAATCTTTGAAGGAAAAAGAAAATTGTTGCCTTTTCCCCTTAAGCCCATCTCAACCGAAAAGCCTTTTCAACAATGGGGTCTTGACTTCATAGGTGAAATCCATCCCTCCTCTTTAGTCCAGCACAAGTGGATTTTAACAGCCACTGACTATTTCACCAAATGGATTGAAGCTATCCCATGTAGGCAAGCCAATGACTCCACTATTATCCAGTTCCTTGAGGGCAATATCCTTTCCATATTTGGCTGCCCTGAGAAGATCATCACTGACAACGCTGCTGCCTTCAAATCCAAAAAGATGATCAACTTCTGCCATAAATTTCACATTACCTTGGGCCATTCTACAACCTACTACCCTCAAGGTAATGGCTTGGCCGAATCATCCAACAAAAGCCTCATCAATATCATAAAGAAAGTGCTGGAGGAAAACAAAAAGAACTGGCATAGAAAGCTCACAAATGCCTTGTGGGCAGATAGACTTTCAACCAAGAGATCCATTGGGATGAGCCCTTATGAGCTATTATATGGCATGGAAGCCAAATTTCCTTCATCTTTGGGCATTCCGACTATCAAATTTTTTTAGGAGATTCAAGCTGAACCAAATGACATTCAAAGAAGAATCAATCAGACCATTCATCTCTAGTAGACCAGAGAGCAAGTGTATGGCAAAGCTCGAATTTTGCAAGAGAAACTCAAAAGGATGTTTGATAAGAAAGATAAGGCTGAGGACTTCTATGTTGGCAAAAAATTTCTAAGGTGGGACTCACGAAGAGAAGGCAAGGGTAAACATGCAAAATTTGATTTTCTTTGGAAAGGTCCATTCATTATCAGCGTTGTGCAAGGAAATAACACATATTTCCTCAAATCTGTAGATGGCATCACGGCGGAAGAGGGCCCTGTAAATGGCCGAATGTTAAAGCATTATCATGATCCCTTTCGTTGAGAATAACCCAGCGGTATCACGTCTGTACATAAATGCTTGTATATATCAGCACTTTGTTTTATGTTTGTGTAAGAGTCCGGATGACAGAGCACGCAGAAGAAAGTAGGCAGTGCTACACGGTCCATAAGCAATTCAGTTGAGGGAAAGTGTTTTTCTCATTCCAACGTTCCAACTATCCAACAGGCAGCAGTAAGAAATTTCAATCTACAACAACAATAGAAGATCAAGGCAGTCTGACCTGCTGTTTTTGGCCTTTCACAAGGAAAATCCATCCCCAAGTGGAGCCACTATTAGCCTCCTGCTGCAGCAGGTTACTCATATTTCATGATTGACATTTTTACATGCCAAATATGTCATACTTTGCATGCTGCAATGTTCCATATTTGCTACAGAGGCCAAAGAAGGATGCCATGAGAGTGTGTTAGTCTAAATGCCACCGCTGTGTTCCAATTTTGATGTGCTATTCCATTTTTGATGAATTTTTAGTTAAAGGGAGGTCCAAACAGCTTAATCTTGGTCTCCCTAGGTTTCAATTTCCTATTGTAGAATATAGAGAATCATTGTCTGTCCAAACAGCTTAATCTTGGCAGATTCTTAGACAGATAGAGAAGCAAGGGTGCTCAATAGCTTAATCTGAGCCCCTGGATGAAATAAGTATAGATGTAGATAGGAGGACAATAAAATAAAAGTTGAAAAGTTGGGTTTGCTAGTTCAAATGCACCCAAACCAAAAGAAGAAAAAATTCTAGGTAAGTAGGCTAGGTAGGTAGTATTTTGAGGTTGCATAATGATGATTTGTGATTGATTTCATGTTTTCAAATGTCATATCTAGTTAGGTCACAATTATCAGACAGTTTCCATTTGGAGGAGCTCAAGCGAGGCATAACTAACTTCCCCCTTCTTCCTTATTCCCTAAATCACTCACTAACTTCCCCTAAAGAGGTCAAGATCTTCTTGATACCTCTCAGATTCATCATTCTTCTTATGAGTAGCTTTGGTAAAGCTCTGCTTTACTCAAGGAATGTTCATACTTCCTCTATAACTCCTATTTCCCCTTTATAGCCTAAGAGTTATACAGTTAGCGCTTTCTTGTCACCATTCATATTAACTACTAACTCTAAATATGTAACTCCCTATCTATCTCCCCTTCCCTACTAACTATGTTAATAATTCCCCTATATACTTATCCCCTTCCCCTGGTTGAAATATAACCATAAGTACACTTGGGAATTGCTAAATTTATTTGAAACTCAGCAAGAACCCTCATTTCCCCCCTCAAACCATCTTCTCATGCATATCAGACCCCTCCCATGCCTTGAAATCCCTTCAAACATCAAAAAAGTTCTGCTACCGATCATAAAACCCTCATCACTTACCTTGGGCCTTGCTCCAGTTGCAAAAAGGTTCTATTGGACCCCCTCCGATGCGATATCGCAATCGGGAGGGGAGCCGTGTATCAAAACAACTCATAAAGTGTGCCCCCGATTGGTTTGGCCGACAGCGAGTTCGCTGATCGGCGTATCGCTATGACAAAACAAAGCATGCATGCGCGCTACCGATATGGTCATCGCCGATGGTCTGTTGCCAATCGCATATCGATGATCAGAGTTTCATTTGAATCCATGCTATATATATGTAGGCCTGGTCCCTTATCCTTCTGCCGACTTCTCTGTTCTGCCATCCGTCCGATTGCCCGCGCCCTAGATCTACGGAGGGTGGGTCTATTCCCTTCTGAACCTGTTGATGATTAGCGTCTGGGGATGGGAGTTTCTCCCCTACCATGTCACCCGTCGTACAGGTCCTACCACTGACATCATCCGCTGAAAGAAAAGCGTGCAAAGGCGAAATCACTGCTTAGGAAGCCCGGATTCAAAATCTGAGGCATCGCTACGGGAAATAGGCCGAAATGGGGAATCTTTTATTCAGCAGTCGTTTTTTGCCTCGAAAGGGCAGAAAAAGGGTGAGTTAGCATTTTAAAAGAGTATCAGAATTAGAAAGAAGCCAGAAATCATGTCAAAGTGTATCAGTGTTGCGGCAAAGTGTATCAGCGAAGATTTTCTCACTGCTCGAAGCTGATAAATCATTAAAGAGCCCCCAACAAGTCAAAGAAACAGTAAAAGCCATTTAAAGCCTCTCAAATCACAGTTACTACACATCAAATCTACTCAAGAGTAGTGGAGCAGAGACCAATGCGCAGTTATGATAAATGGCCAGCGCATAACAGTAAAGAATACATTCCTACTCATTTTGAAGTAGCTGCCCCAACGCGACACTTAGATAAATATTTCATACATTTACTTCAAGATAAGATGAATTAAAGCACTCATTTCCCTCAGATCTGTTTAAGATCTGTTGTAATAAATACTCCTAGTTATTTTCACTATAAAGAGAGCCCTGAACAGTGGAATTGGGGTGGTTGTTGGTTGGCTGATCCGATCCAGGAGAGACTCACACAGTATATCTGATATGTTCTATAATCAAAGACTACTGAAAGGATTAGAGAAATGATTGTTTGCTGCGTATAAATGGTTGAAGAGTGACTGTGGAATTCTTGTGCTGCTACATGGAACAATAAGTGTTTCTTCGTTATATTTCTTTATATATGTTTAAACCGCTATCATATCATTGTCTAAATAACAGGAAAAATGAATAGCTTAGACTTTGTTTAATTGCACTCTATGCTCAATTTATGTTCTTTCTATATGTTTTCCTATGAATTAGATATAAATGTGAATTCCTTTTGGCTCATATTTTCCCTAATTCACCCATGTATGATAGTTATCCTGGGATTCTTAACTTCCCCTAGATAGAGCTCATTCGCCTTCCCTCTGTTAAGTTGAGTGAGAGATTCTTAATTGCCTCTCATTCCTTATATTTCATTTCATCTCCTTTAGCTTGAAGGTTGTTTTATGTGTAGCTACCTTGCTCCATTTTCCTCTTGTGACCAAGAAAACGCACCAGCAGTCCTACTCCTTGACTCCATGCCCAATGGTTTGAACTTATCGCACTATGCATGCCTCTCTGCTTGAAAGCATCATCCTTCCTGCCACAAAACAAAAAACCCTTTGAACCCAATAGCTAGCCTAAAATCATCATCAACAAAATCATTAAGAGAGAGCCCTCTCCGATTGCAGGTAGGCTAGAACCTGCAGTCCAAAGATTTGTTTGTGGTTACCTCGGTCGTATCCATTCAGGAGCTTAGGGACAACCTGAGTGTTAACAACTAGCTTCCATGTTGTTGTTCCCTCTAAAACTAGACTCCATCTGAGTCTTGATCTCCTTGTGGGAAACCTCTCTGCTCCTCATTCTGCGAATATCAATTATCAAAACTCCTTTTTGTGCCACTATCTTCCCAATAGCAACCTTCTTGCTCCATTAAGAACTCTTCACATGGTGTCTTTGGGATCTACTATGAATTAGAGCACCATCAATTTGCAAGGACAAATTCAAATTCTTCTCTTCTATTGTGGTTTCAGCTCTCATACCATGTAGAAATTCCTACAAATATTTCTCTAACACCATGTAGAAATTTCTACAAATCTAACTCTGATACCATGTAGAAATTCCTTGTAGATTCAAACTGCTAATTGTAATTTTCTAAAGCAATAGACTTGAATGTACTCTACCCATAAGGTAAAACAATTAAACAATCATGAAATCACAAAGCATACAAGAGAAAGAATTCAATGAACAAATTACACAATGATTTCCTAGGGAAATTCATAGCTAAAAACCCCTACTATTTGTATATTACATTAGTTAGAAAAAATGAGAAGATTACGATGCTTTTCTCAAGCCCGCGAAACCTCTGCTCTATATCTATCTATCTCACTACTTCCTAGACAAGCCTTTGATTAATACAATATGATCTGCTCAACCTATACAAGTATTTTCTATCGTCTACCTGACTGACTTTCTTTGGCCAATACTTAGCCAAATTCCTAGCCTTCCAAGCTCCTACTTCCTTGCATTGTTCAATGAGGAATTAGGCCCCTATTTAATGGGAATTTTCACCCATTGGATTTTACAATTCCTTTAGGCTCTTCCTATGACTGCATTGATGCGGGATAAAACTGCAACCCATAATCTTCAAACACTACCATGCATATAAGAAATGCATCTCAAATCTCTATCCAAATAAAACTCAACAGTACATATGGAAGTTCTTCAATTCATCCATTAAACATCATTACTCATTCCCATTACATAGGGCTTTTAATATTTGATTTTAGTTCACAATCCTAAATTCACAAAACAAATGCCCCAATGTCTTTAATACCACTGCACACAATGTAAACAAGACTCAACTTGCTTGTTTTGATAACCGTGCTCTTTATATTTGACCAGAACTCATATGAAAAAAGTAACTTACCTCCAATAGCGCAAGTCTTTACTTTTTATTCAATTCAAGTTTCCACCCTTAAGTCCCAAATGCTTCATTAATTTTACTTTTTCAATTGTAATTCCTATCAGATGATTCTCAGTGTCTGCACCTCTGTAATTATATTGCAATCGCCATTTTTCTATACAGTCTTAAATGCGAGCGTTCAATCTTTAACTTGTTCCTATAGCCTTTCTAGCGTCAAGACAGTGTGTTTAGATACAAAAAGAGTCGTTAATCAGAGTTGATTTCAATCAGAACTCAACCTACAAGTTCAGTTTACTAACCACAATTTCTTCAGCGCTAATAAAACTCAAATCACTCTGCATTTGCATGATAAAATGACAGGAATCAACCCACAACTTTACCATAACACTGTCTGCATTTTAACTTGATTTATTTACTGTAATTAAGACTGGAATCAATCTCCATTGATTTGGATTCATAGCACAAACTCAATAGGTGAAGCGACCTAGCAATTAAGCATTCTGCAATTCAATGCAATCAGCGTCGATCCAGCACATAAAATCTCCATTTAATCAACGTACAACACAGAAAATTCAGAATGGTAGTCGATTCAATTGGATCTAACTAATTCATACCTATGAACTTATAACGTAGATCCCAGAACTCATTATTTCTCTGAAATTTTGTTTTATATCCCCAAACCCAACTCGTCATTTACCAATATTGGAAACGTTGTCTGTAGCATGAACTATGAGTCGATTTTGTTCCTTTTTCAACAATTGATAATTATGCCTTCATTTTAGTTTCCCACAAGCATATCAATGTTAGTTCTGGACTTTAACCTCTGCATCAACACAACTTGTCATCTTCCAATTTGAATACCTCATTCGATTGGGAATTCAACCATATTTCTAACCATAACATCGATTCTCAGAAATAGATTTCAGTTCTTGTATTAAAATAGAAATTCATAAAACCCAATCATCTTTCATCACCACATTTCATCAACACTACAATATTGATACTAATAATACCAATTCCTTTATTCCAGTGCAAATTCACAATACAACCCAATTACAACATCATTTATTCAAATCGATTTCCTATTACATTTCAAATTAATCATTCACACAGGATTTAATGTTCGATTCAATGTCTTATGTCCTCAATAGTTTTTCAATGAACTCATAAACAACGATTTCTTAACCAAATTATATAAAACGAGCATTCTTCATTTAAACCCAATTGCAGAAGATATATTCCACTCCAGAAATCGAACTATACAATTCTGAAACCACCTTTTACATTAACAATGAAAGCACTTACGAACTTTGTCTTTGCCGGATGTGCAACAGTAATGGCCTTACAATTGCCAGAGGCTTACAAGCCTTGGTTGTCCAAGCTTTACTTCTCCTTTCTATTCTACCCTACCTACCCTAATTTTCCTTTGAGGCTCATAAATTTATACAACTTGAATTGAACCAATTCTAGTTCATATCACTTTAATCACTCAACAAAATTCCGAAAGATCTCAACAAATCCTAAAATCACTCTTGAATCCCTAAGGATCCTCTCTCACCCAAAATTAATGAAACTAATTTCTCAATTAAAATCTCTCATCCCTTTACATCCTCAACTGACCAACCTCTCTCATATTTGAGAATTATTTCCAAAATCCTCACTTTTAGAATTTATCTCCTATTTTTTTTAAAAATACCAAATTAATTAATAAAACAATTAAAATTTCACACCCCCTTTATTACATCAATAAAAAATGAAAGCTGTCCTTGATGCTCCTGCATCAAACTCCGAAATTTGAAATTAATCATGATCGCCTGATCATGTGTTCAGATCTTTGTTTGCTTGGATCCCATATCTTGTGCTGCAACTTTCCATTTGTCACTGCTTCTGTCCGTTGTTCTTCTCCAGGTCTCCACACTTTATGTTGTCTTGCTCCACTTGATGCACTTTCACAATCTGTCTTTGTCTTTATTTTGTTGTTGCTGCTTCTTCTCTTTCTTGCTGACGTCTTCCTCTGAGACACTTTCAACATGATTCTTCTGATTAATTCAATTTCTTTGTCCAATAAATCTTCAGACTGCTGATTTCCTGCTACCTGTTGAGCTAAGAAGGCTTGCTCAGTTCTTACTCGTCCAATTTTTACCGCCACTTGCTGACTTCTTGATTGTATACTTGCTCCTAGTCTTACTTCTATACTTGTTTCCATTCTTACCTTCTCATTTCTTACTTCTATGTTTTCTTTTGTTCTTAATGCCTCCCAATCATCCAGAACCTCTTGTCTTTGGAAACAAAATACCTCGTTTCTACCTTCTCCCATCAGCAACTTACTCGATTGGTACACGGTGTACTCTTTTCTGGTATCTTCATCTCTATGCATCTGCAATTCCCATTTCTGAAATTGAGATTATTTCTGCACTGAATTCTGATCATTCAGCATCCTTTCCAGCAACATAACATCCTCATCCCATGGATTAGAAATTTCCACAGAATTTTCGTCTTTCTCCTTCATTTGACTGCTCAAATGAGTCAAATGTCCTTCAATACCCGCGATAATACCTGCATTCACAAAACACTTGTTAAAACAAAAATCATAAGGCATCAATGCCTTACTTCCCTTTTCCAGCACCTCAGTATGTTGTTCTGAATTCTCCCTCTCAATCAGCACATAAGTATGCTGATTCTCTCTTCCCAAAGAATTCTCTAAATAATTCTCAAGACTATCAACCAGTCTTCCTCTCATACCATTTGTTTCCATGATGTCTTTCTGTTTTCGTTCACTGTACTGAACTCTTTCTTCTGCAATCTCCCTGTCATACTCTGAATTCTCCAACAAATATTCCAACAATGCAATTTCTCTGTGGCATTGTTGAAGCATATCATCACCACTTATAGTCCCTGCATTCATACACAAAATTTCAGTTTGAAAAATACAAAGTTCAACAGTCTCAACTGTTGGTTTATAAACCAGCTCTTCCAGCTGATCCTCTTCTTTATTCATAAGAACCTTCTCTTGTGTTGTAACATCTTTACAAGATTGCGCATCCTCATCAGTAAAACCTGTAATCACATCACAATTGTTAGCGACAAAAATACACGGTTTTACATTATCCAACTGATATGGATTTACCCAAGAACCCAAGAAATCATCAATGATCTCCTCTTCTGTTTCATCAATGGAAACCTCCACTTTCAACTCAACTACTCTGAGTTCTTCACGTCTCAACTGTATACTCATCATCTGCTCGAGCTTCTTCAGCTCCTCTGTTAACTGCATGTTTATCTGTTGATCTCTTTTCCGTTGTAGCCTCTGCCACTTCACTCTCTTCCTCATATTCCAACCATGTCTCTGGTCTTCCATATTCTCCTGTAACAACTCCATTAATAACTCAAGATGTATTGCTATCTCAGCTTTCTCTTTCTCATACTCTTCATCAGTCAACTACTTCAATATGCCATTCGCCTTGGAATCTTCCTTCTCCTTCTTTCTGCTGTGGCCTCTTTCTGAACCTCTGCTTTCTTCTTTATGAATTTCAGTAGTCATCTCCTTCACCATGAGTTTCTCACCCATGAGTTGCATCAAGCCTCTACAATAGAAAACTCTCTTGCTGCCACTTACCTCACCAATCGTTCCCTCCGGATCTAGTCTTTTGGTAATCACCGATCCTCTGTTGGAACCTTTCGAGCATTCTCCACTGCTCCTTCAGGCTTCTCTCATCTACAACTTCCAAGAACACACTTGTCCTTTTCATTCAACCTCTCTTGAATCTTTAGGTTCTGCCACATTCACTTAGAATCCCTTGCTGGACTCCTTCATCACTGCACTCTAGCTGTGATCTACTTCTTCCCGCTGAGATTTCTTCACTATGCCTGTAACTCAAATTATCCAAGCATAACCTTTAAACCATAGATAAATAATACCTGTCAGCTCACCTTTCAAGATCCTGTTGATCTTGTTTCACTTCCTCAACTACACTGCATCTCTGTGCTGCAATATTCATCCGTTCCAAAATCTAACATTCATTCATCACATGCAATTAACTTAACATAAAAACTTGAATCTTCAGACAGAGCTATTCCAACTCTGATACCAAAAAATGACGCAGGCCTAAACCTGCAACCCAGAATCTTCAAACACTGCCATGCATATAAGAAATGCATCTCAAATATCTATCCAAATAAAACTCAACAATACATATGGAAATTCTTCAATTCATCCATTAAACATCATTACTCATTCCCATTACATAGGGCTTTTAATATCTGATTTTAGTTCACAATCAAAATTCACAAAACAAATGCCCCAATGTGTTTAATGCCACTACACACAATGTAAACAAGACTCAACTCGCTTGTTTTGATAACCGTGCTCTTTATATTTGACCAGAATTCATATGAACAAAGTAACTTACCTCCAATAGCGCAAGTCTTTAATTTTTATTCAATTCAAGTTTCCACCCTTAAGTCCCAAATGCTTCATTAAATTTTACTTCTGCAATTGTAATTCCTATCAGATGATTCTCAGTGTCTGCACCTCTGTAATTATATTGCAATTGCCATTTTTCTATACAGTCTTAAATGCCAACGTTCAATCTTTAACTTGTTCATACGACCTTTATAGAGCCAAGACAGTGTGTTTAGATACAAAAAGAGTCGTTAATCAGAGTCGATTTCAATCAGAACTCAACCTACAAGTTCAGTTTACTAACCACAATTTCTTCAGCGCTAATAAAACTCAAATCACTCTGCATTTGCATTATAAAATGACACAGGAATCAACCCACAACTTTACCATAACATTGTCTGCGTTTTAACTTGATTTATTTACTGTAATTAAGATTGGAATCAATTTTCATTGATTTGGATTCATAGCACAAGCTAAATAAGTGAAGATGCTAGTAATTAAGCATTTTGCAATTCAATGCAATCAGCGTCGATCCAGCACATAAAATCTCCATTTAATCAGTGTACAACACATAAAATTCAGAATGGTAGTCGATTCAATTGGATCTGACTAATTCATACCTGTGAAATTATAACGTAGATCCCAGAACTCATTATTTATCTGAAACGTTGTTTTATATTCCCGAACCCAAATCATCATTTACCCAGATTGGAAACATTGTCTGTAGCATGAACTATGAGTCGATTTTGTTCCTTTTTCAACAATTGATACTTACGCCTTCACTGTAGTTTCCCACAAGCACATCAATGTCAGTTCTGGACTTTAACCTCTACATCAGCACAACTTGTCATCTGTCAATTTGAATACCTCATTCGATTGGGAATTCAACCAGATTTCTGACCATAACATCGATTCTCAGAAATAGATTTAAATTCTTGTATTAAAACAAAAATTCATAAAACCCAATCATCTTTCATCACCGCATTTCATCAACACTACAATATTGATATTAATAATACCAATTCCTTTATTCTGGTGCAGAGTCACAATACAACCCAATTACAACATCATTTATTCAGATCGATTTCCTATTACATTGCAAATTAACCATTCACACAGGATTTAATGTTCGATTCAATGTCTTCTGTCTTCAATAGTTTTGCAATGAACTCATAAACAACGATTTCTCAACCAAATTATATAAAACGAGAATTCCATTTAAACCCAATTGCAGAAGATATATTCCACTCCAAAAATTGAACTATACAATTCTAAAACCACTTTTTACATTAACAATGAAAGCACTTACAGACTTTGTCAGCGCCAGATGTGCAACAGTAATGGCCTTACAATTGCCAGAGGCTTACAAGCCTTGGTTGTCCAAGCTTTACTTCTCCTTTCTATTCTACCCTACCTACCCTAATTTTCCTTTTAGGCTCATAAATTTATACAATTTGAATTGAACCAATTCTGGTTCATATCCCTTTAATCACTCAACAAAATCCCCAAAGATCTCAACAAATCCTAAAATCACTCTTGAATCCCTAAGGATCCTCTCTCACCCAAAATTAATGAAACTAATTTCTCAATTAAAGTCTCTCATCCCTTTACATCCTCAACTGACCAAATTCTCTCATATTTGAGAATTATTTCCAAAATCCTCACTTTTAGAATTTATCTCCTATTTTATTTAAAAATACCAAATTAATTAATAAAACAATTAAAATGTCACACCCCCCCTTATTACATAAATAAAAAATGAAAGTTGGCCTTGATGCTCCTACATCATACATGCACCACCTTTACAATTCATATGATTATACAACTAATGGTACATTGTCTTGGAACTCCCATCTCAGTCGAGTCTTTCTCAGATCTGAAATGCATGAGTTCTTTATGAGTGAATCATCAGTTTAATGATCGATCACTATAGGTAGCACGACACTGTACTGTAAGTAGCACCACACTGTACTGTAAGCAGCACCACGCTGCACTTTAGGCAACACCACACTCCACTTCAGGCAACACCGCACTACTAGACCTCTCATTAGTTTGTCTAACAGTTGTAACTAGTTTAATTGACTTTAACTCAGTTAGACTGAACTAATTGATTACAATTAAAAATAAACTCAACTAGGGATCCTATAATGTAGGAGACACTCTACATGACTCTAGTTATACCCTCAACTTGAATTAACTAAGCCAACTAAGTCAAATTAACTTAGTTAAGTAATACAAGTTGTCATGAGATGTGTTGGACACCTAATCCTAAATGGGTTAGTGTGGAAACCGAATGGACAAAAGGAGTCCAAGAGACCTTGGGATGTGAATCCCAATGGTCACATAATGTACCATAAATATACATCATTTGTGAATAAAAAATGTACTGCATGATTTATCTTTCCTATTTGTTCTCACTCCCCATGTGTGTTTAACATGGTATCAGAGCAGGCGATTGCTGGCCCTGCTCCAATTTGAGCCACTTGTTTTGTGGTCTCTATATATATGTCAGTTCTGACCTCTGCCTCGGCCTGATTCCCCTCTATCCTGAAATAACCTAACTCTGCCAGCACTGCCTCATAACGCATCTGTCCATTTTTGTCCAGACAGAAGCAAATTTTTTGTGAATAGCGCTGCCATACTGTAGTACTGACTTTTTATTCACCTATAGCCATACTGCCATACTGCGCTGCTTACCTTCTGAAATATCCCAACATCTCATAATACCATCTACACGTTGCCAGAGGCATTGGACGTTGCTAGAGGCATTGGACGTGAATGGAGCCTCTGATAGAAGGCCGTTGGACGTTGCCAGAGGCATTGGATGTGAATGGAGCCTCTGATAGAAGGCCCATGTCCTGAATGACAGAATCAAGCTCAGTACTATGCCGATCATGCAGACCGACCCCCATATGAGAAACGTATCGTTGTAGCAGTGGGTTCCATGGCAAACAGTTGAGACAATTCTATGCACAGGAGAAGCCGAAATCTGATCAACCGATATTTTATTCTTCTTGGTTCTGTCATCGTAGAAAATGCCGGCCAAATAGCCCAAGGCTAGAGATCCCAGAGGGATGTTTATGACCAGGATATTACGATTCACCCTGAAATTCTTGAGGCCGAATAACTCCGAGGTGATGGAGATTGCAATGGAGGTTACCATCCCTGTGAAGAATCCCAGGATGGCTGTGCCCACATACAGAGTGATGTTGTCGTTGATTACAAGCAGGAAGAACGAAGCTGCCATGGGAACCATTGATATGCTGATCCAGGCAGTTTATTTCTGATAAGTACAGATGATGGAGGTATACCAAGCGGCCGCCGGTTTCCGTCTACCTAATTCCGTCGGTGACGAGGGCAGCGTGGCTTGACAACTGCCGGTGCTGAGATCCCTATGGTGCATACAGTTTCGAATATTCTCGTATTTCTGTTAATCCGACGGTCACAACTTTGCCACGGTTCGATCCCACGAAGGGGTATGGAATATACGCACATGAGTTACTCCAGCCACTGAACGTCCTTGTGCACCTAACTTTCCAGCACAACAATCCTCGTTAAGGTCATACATATCGGAGCTTTACAGCACAAAAATCCTCGTAAAGGTCACACATATCGGTGCAGGATGGAAATTCTGCAACCGCGACGGTGGAGAGCTCGAAGAAACGATTCCAACATTATCAAAATTCAACCGTTCTGAATTTTATAGCGTTGTTTCTTCTATATTTTCACGCCTTTGCATTTTGCCGTTATGGTTCTCAGATACTGTAACTGTCAATTCCCTGGACAAGATTAAAGATATTTATGGAAATCCACAACCGAATGCTCAGATTTTTATTTTCAAATCCAACTCCTAATTTGAATCTGCTGCTTCTCTATCTATAATTTTTTGCTCCGTTCAAGCACGTCTCTCACTTTTCGTACGTAGTCTTGTGTCAACATTGCATCCGATTGTACGCCGAGGACAAACGGTCTCAGCAAATTGAGATAAAATCCAAAGCATACGATAAAGCTGATCAAGATTCAACTGTTTCAGCCATTTGAACCTTTTCTCTTTCGCGTTCTGTACGTGGTGACGTGATCAAAACGCTGGAGCAGGCGACCTAGCATCAGGATACATGCACTTAAATGAGAAAGTCGTCATCTCCGCCCACTATGGTGAAATGGTTTGGTAGCACTGGAGAAGGCATGCAGATCATAGGAAGATATGTATTGATTTGTTGGAAGTTAAATTCTTAGGTGAATTGAAGAAAATTCATTTTTGAGTAAGGAGTCTGTTTTCCGAATATCACCATTATGTGTGTTGAATCTATTGCAAGCTGATTGATTTGAAGAGCAATTGGTGTCCATCTTTTCCTCATTGTTTTACTATTTTTTTGAGGATTAAAAATGGCTCCAATTAGTGCAATATTAGAGTTAGTGGACAATCTAATACTCTCTACTATGGATAATACAGTCAAAATCAGCAAGGATTTCTGATCGATATTCAAACTTATTTGCAAAATGCACAAGAAAAGATCGATTTTTTGCAGCTTGAATCATAACTACAACAAGAAGAGATACATCAAAATAGACATCATTCTGAACCTGTTTTTGTTCAGAACATTGAGAAAACCACCCATAAACAACAAGTTAATAATGCAGCAGTTGTACATGCAAATGTAGAAACTCAGTCTGCACTTCCCAAGCCCATCATCAGACCTTCGGAACAGCTTGTCCACAACAAGCACAGAACCGGTCTTGGTTATGACAAGGAATTTCCCTCTCATATCCCAGACTACTCAAAACCTATTCAATTTCAGAGTGTTGGATTCATTCATGACAACTCACCTGCTCCTCATGATAGTTCAGCTTCAGCTGTTCCAGACTCTACCCCTCTTCCACAGCAACAACAACAACAGATCGTGAAATGCCAACACTGTGATCGAGTTGGCCATCTGAAAGATCACTGTTTTGATCTTCATCCATG
>APFE030193331.1:11138-66563 GCA_000404065.3 Pinus taeda
AATTGGTGGTACTTTGGAATGTCCAGTGGTTTGGTTGTGTCTATATCTGTGCTCATGTACATTCAAGAAGAATGTTGGATGGGGTTTGGGGTTTTGTATCCCAACCTTGGCAATGGCAATAGCACTCTCTGTTTTCATGTGTGGGACAAGATTGTACCGACATAAACCGCCTGGTGATAGTTCGTTCATTGGAATCGCCCAAGTCTTTGTAGCCAGTCTCCATAAATGGAATATCTTTGTTCCTTCTCTGGGAGAAAAGAATATATATGTTATTCAAGAAGAACAAATTTTAAAGGATGATGTGAGAGAGCTTATATATCGAGAGATTTTAGAGTATCATCCTCAGATGCTACAGGAGTATCTATGTGGTGCCAACAATGCCACCTTTATGTATCCAAGAGCTCGCTGGAGACGGAGTTCTTCACCGGATATGGTGAAGCAAACCGATACCAGATACAGGGGGTTGTTGGCAAGGGAAGCTATGGTGTAGTAAGTTCTGCGATTGATACTCATACTAGTGAGAAAGTGGCAATTAAGAAGATTAATGATGTATTTGAGCATGTATCTGATGCCACACGCATTTTGAGAGAAATCAAGCTACTTAGACTGCTTCGCCACGAAACTAGGGCTATATTGGATCACCCTTTTCTATGATCGACTTGTTGGGAGGGGTCTAGAGATAGTTCCATTACGCGCAAAGCAACTTCGGAATTTGCTATGTGATTTGGGACCTTCTTTTGTCAAAGCTGGCCAGGTTTTGGGAAACAGACCTGATATTGTTCGTGAAGATTATATGAATTAACTTTGCATTCTCCAAGATGATGTTCCTTCATTTCCAAATAAGATTGCTTTTACAATCATAGAAGAAAAGGCCGGTGTACCTCTTGAACAGATATTTAGCAAAATATCTTCTCAGACTATAGCAGCAACAAGTTTAGGACAGGTTTATCGTGACACTCTTCGTGGCTCAGTAGAAGAGGTTGCTATAAAGGTACAGAGGCCAGAAATTGAACCTATCATATACAAGGATCTTTTCCTTTTTTGAACTCTAGCTTCATTTTTGAATGGCATTAGTCTTGAGAAACTTGGTTGTAATGCAGAGCTTATTGTTAATGAATTTAGTGAGAAGCTACTTGAAGAGCTTGACTATACACTTGAGGCACGTAACATTGAGGACTTCTTGGAGAACTTCAAAGATGATCCAACAGCTATTAAAGAAGTTGGCATTCGCGTACTTGATTTTCTCACTATTGGTGTGAGTGCTGCTCTGAGACAGCTGCTAGAATTTGGGTTGTTTCATGGAGATCCACATCCTGGGAACATTTTTTCCATGCGTGATGGATGTATTGCATATGTAGAATTTGGAAATGTTGCAGTTCTTAGTCAGGTAGCTTACCCATATGTGGCGAAACGTCTCCTGACAGACCCAGATCCAACATTACAAGAGCGCCTCATTCAGGTGCTTTTGAAAGACAGAGTATTTCAATGGAAACGCTTAGAAAAGCTCATTATATTGGCTAAGGAACAGGTAGCCATTATGAGTTGGAATCCAGCACTGCAAGAAGCAAGCAGACAAGATACAGGAAATCAGCGAGTTGAAAGAAAATTAGATCTGACAGACACACTTAAGGATGGTACTCGAGTGGTAATAGTAGATGCTAGTATTCGGCGTAAACTTCTTTTGGCTTTGACTGAAGATTCTAAATTGCACATTCAGGAGCTTATGGATATTTACAGATTAGTTGAAGGGGAATTTGATATTCCTTCCTTGGCTATAGATCTTGTTCAAAGACTCCCAGTTGCTACACGAGATATGATGCTTGCTTGGAGTGAGTTTGTCCTTGTAGATCGTTAAGAATGGCTTTCAAATGTTCTTAAAAAATTATTGCCATGAAGGAAATATGGGACATATTACACGAATTGCAAACAGACTCTGTCATATTTGGAATAACAATATCCAAATACAAGCCTATCTACAGGCAAACTCTAACTAGAATGTGTGGCAAATGACGACTCTTCAAAGCCGTAATACAGTGCAGAATGTTTTGTAGTGGCAATGTCGCCGCCCAACTACAATACAAGAGCGGAATTTGGACAATGATGAAGATGAATTTTGTGACAGAGATTATGATATATCAGCAATGACAAATAATTTAGCTGAAGCTTTTCGATATGGAACTGTGGAGAATGAAGATATTGGAGATGTACGTGGAACATCTGACAAAGATGATGAGGATGTCTTCTTTGATGACGAGTCTGCAGAAGTAGTATCATCTCTCCAAGTGGGAGAAAAGCGGCCCGATTCAGTTTAAAGAGTACTAGAGTGTCGAAAAGAGTATCACTAGAACATAATCAAAGCCATTAAAGGCGATTCATACCAGATTTGAGAGAATCAGTGCCACTTAAGGGCAGTGGAACTGCCTAAACGATACAGACAAAAAGATTCCATGCGCAGTTATTACAGAGTTATGGCCATGAGGCCAGCGCACAGCTCCAGGACCACCGTTTGACCATTTTGACGCTGCTCTCTCATGCGCAGCCCTCAGTTGCATAACTTCAGTTTCCAGCTGCCCCAGAACACCTGTTTTAGATATTTTATGCATTCATTACTAGCACAACTTAGCATTAAAAACTATTTTGGTACAGATCTCTTTGGGATCTATTTTGTTAGATATTTTTTAGTGATTTTTCACTTGACAGTGGCTCAAGGGTCAACATGTAAATATTTTCTATTTAAAACAACCCTCTAGACTGTTTTGTGAGAGTGGTTGATCGATAATCTCATTTGAGACTTGCGCTATATGCTTTGAGAGATTTAATAAACAAAGATTGCTGGAATATCTTATGTTTGGATTGTTTAATGTGGATTCGATGGCTGAAGAACAAGATTACAGGATTCTTGTGCTTCTTCATGGAATAATAAGTTTTTCTCATCTCTTTCTACAGTTGCTATGTTTGCTATATCATATCTGTGTCATGATCTAAAATTTCAGGAAGAAAGAATAACTCAGATGTCACCTAGCCGTGCTCTGTCCTCAATTCCTGTTATTTCTCTATGTTTCCTTCTGAAATAGTTATGAATATGAATACTTGTTCACTCATATCTACACTAGTTCCTCCATATATGAATATTGTTTAGGAATTTCTTAATTGCTCCTATATAATGTTCACTCACCTTCCCTCTGTTAGCATAATGAAAGCTACTTAGCTATCTTTCATTCCCTGACATCCATTTCATCCTCATTCCAGCCCGATATTATTCCTTTCTTAACTATTATGCTCTGTAGTTCCTTCTTTGCCAAAGAAAACACACCAGCAGCCCTTAATCCTTGACTCCATGCTCAATGGTCTAAACTTCTTACGCTTCGCATGCCAACTCTGCCTGAATAGATCATCCATCCTGCCAAACTCAAACAAAAACCCAAGTGCATCATATCTAACCTGAAATCATTCCCTAAACAAAGCTAAATTATGAAGAGAGAGCCCTCTCTGACTGCTGGTAGGCTAGGACCGGCAATCCAAAGCTTGGTCTGTGGTTACCTTGGCCGTATCCCTTAAGGAGCCAAGGGACAACCTGAGAGATAACAGAGGGAAGGCTAGTTTCCCTCCAGAATTGTGTAATAGTCTGGTGAAACAACCTATGAGGGGGATGCAACAAGATTTTATGGAAAGGTTGTCATTCTGCGAGAAAATCACCGAAGCTTGTGTACTTAACAAGACAAGACATGCTACTGTGAAAGGTTGGTGGGGAGGCTCCAAAATGAAGCTAAGGCAAAATTTTTGAGGGTGGTTGTAGCCGCTACAACACTTTGTGACACACTGATAGAACTCCCACTCTCTGAATGGACCTTGTTCGTGAAAAGAAAGTCTAACACCTCTCGAAGTATGGTTCATTTCTCAGTTTGTCTTGGTTTCCACACTTGCTTGATTGTAAGATATAGCATCTACCAAGCCCTTGGTCGATCGACACATATTCCAAGCCAAGCAAACACAATTTTTTTGATTGGGGTTGAGGAGTATATGATGCACAAGCAGTATAGTCATCAGAGTCTTAGTTTCATCTTTGGTGTTGCACTGCTGCTAGCAGGCCTGGAAAGTACCTTGATGGAGTCACACAGGAACACAAGCATGGCTCCACTGCCAATGAGCTTGGTCAGTATCCCGACGGAGTTACTTGCATCACCTCTCTGCGTAGGAAGCATTTCTCTTCTTTCTCCTTATTCATTTTTCATTTTTTTTCAAACATTTCTCACTTTTTCATTTTTTCATTTTTCATCTTCATAACTGTGCATAGCACTTATTCATTTCAGAGGCGGAAGAGGGATCCTGACTTATTGAGAGCAGAAGAGGTTTTTCCTTCAGAGAAATAGTTTATGTATACCTCTGACGTGCTTGTTAAGGTTTTCTCCCTCACCTTACTCTACTTGACTGAGCTGACAAGGATTAACCCAAAAACAACCGACTAGAGTAGGTGATACTAGTTAGCACGCAAGCGTTGTGTTTTCACCAAGGTTCACTTCGAACAATACGTATTTTCCATTGATGTATCATCGACTGAAGACAAAAATTTCTTACATAAGAGAGCGGACAACATATACCCAAATGTTGATAGTTGTACAAGTCTTCTCGTACTTTACCTACCTTGTTTCAAGAGTCGCACATGGTCCATGCGAAACTAACCTATGGAAAATAACAAGCAAACCAACCAAAAATCAAAGTAAGAAGCAGAAGCAAATGCAAAAGTGTTGGCTTGTTGGGGCCTGACCCAGGTTCAGAGTTAATTAGCTAAACAAATCTCGGTACTACTGGCCCTTTTAGCAACAGTCCGCGGGGCGCAGATTGAGGTCTCACCTGAAGTAGTATGGGAGGGTGTTAGAACCAGGTTTCCGTACCCTGGAGATGTCTGATGAGTTCTACTGGTCCTTTTTTTGTTCCTTCGAGCAGGTGGCTTCGCGCACCTTCCGTTCCTCTCGGCCTGATATACTGCCTTCGCGCAACCCTACCCAAGGGCTATGCGCTGCGCTCTGCGCTATTACCCAAGATCTTGATTATATTCCAATATTAGTTAATTATCTTCGCCTACTTGAATGTCTTAAGTTATACTTAACAATACAAAACATTCATACAGGTTTGCGCAGTAACTAAACAATATATTTGCAAATTATATAAAATCATGCATTAAAACAGAGAAAGATACATAGAATTATAGAAAAACTTCTCTTTATTGATTCTTCCAACGATTATAGACTCGACTTGCCCTGCACACTCAGTTGTAGGGGTCCGCGCACTCAGTTGTGGACTACTAGGCCCCTGTGCACTCAGCTGCAGAGCCTTCTCCTACTCTATGACCCACAAACACACTTTACACTTTGACTCAATCACTTAGACTTCTGTTCTCTTCCTTCCTAGTTATCTTTTACACTTAGAGCCTTGCTCTATTTATACAATCCCATGGTCTGCGGACCATGGATAGGTCTATCCAGCCGAAATTACATTAAAAAACTAGGGCAGACAACCTTGTGACTCTATCACACTTTCACACCCCGTGCCCGTAATTCACGAAGTTTTTACAACAAGATTTGGTCAAAACTTGGGCTTTAATCCCCAAAACATGGCTTGGGGGGATTCCATGCCCGACAGGAAGCAAAGTGAGTAAGAAAAAAACAAGAAAGCAAATAAACACCCAAAGAAAGAAGCAAAAATGCATGCAAGAAAACAACTCAAAAGAAAACACTACTCCTACTCCTAAGCTAACAGTGCATAGGTCATCTCACGTGAAGTGATACTTCCAATGCATCTGCCGACACATAAGTTGACCCATGTTGGTGAAGACATGGTTTGCGAACATCGTAGTTGCCCAAACCAGCAAGCATGAAAGATATAACGATGCATACGGACACACTCCGAGCTTACAAGTGACCACAGAACAAAGATGAGTGAAAGCGCATGAGATGCACTCTATGGAGCTACCATGGTGTTGTGCTACACTGCGTGCAGATGTTGAGTGTGTGCATTCTCTTGACTGTGACATGCAAGAAAACGTGAGAAAGGTAGACTACTTACGTTGTGCATGTGTGCTTGCTGTGTAATATTCCTCCAATGCATGAGCGATGGGATCATGTAGTTCAAGTGAAGAAGGTGAAATCTGGGTGTTTGGTTGATCTTCAATACAAAGCATAGAGTGATGAGGAGCCTTGAGTGTTTCAACAATTTCCTGATCAGAAGTGAAACCAACCTCAGGACAGCAAGGGCCTGACATAATGATTAGCTTGGGCTAAAGTGCATCAACATTATGCGGGGTTTCGACTTCGTTGACAGATGGATCATCGTAGACCAGTGCCTTAGACAGATCAACAATGATTGAATTGACATCGTGATCGGATGAGGAAGTGGAGAGATCACGACAACCAAGATCAAAAATTTAGGATGTTTGTCGGCATCCTCATGATTTGATGAATCATGCAGAGGGGTAGATGAGAAGAAAATATGTTTACCCTCTGTGTTTTCCAAAATGAAAGATGACAGATTGGACGGATTTTCGGAGAAAGATGTGTCCTCTCGACATTGTGATGACAGATTGACATCCGATGTATCTTGTGAATGATCAGAAGTAGAAACATCTGTAAATGGGTTTTCACAAGGGAAATCAACAGTGGAAGAATTAGAAGGGATGTTAGGATAAAGCGGATGAGGCGCAGCTAGAAGGGAGTCATCCTTCACTGCGGGTTATTTTTTAGATTCCTGCACACACTCATCATGAATGATGGTGCAAGTTGGCAGCATAACACCAACTCTATCGACAACTTGATCCTGGTTCACAACAAGTGAGGAGTTCAGAATGTGAGAACACAAGACAGTGCAATCTAGAGGATCAATAGAATGTGGGGATGGAGGTTGAGGGAATGAATCCATGTGACAACCAGTAGGCTTGCAAGACAAATCTACACAGATACTGAGAGTAGGTGGGGTGGGAGGATGTGACAGTTCAACAAATGTGTATGCATGATCTCCCACATCACTTTGCAGTGGTGGAGCTTTTTAATGAGGTGAAGGTGGATAATCACTTGTGACAACAACTATGCCTTCCCATGATTGCACAACTCCATCAGTGAAGTGTGTTGAGCAGGGTTCAGATATGTGAAGAAGATACTCAAATCTTCCATAAAGAAATTCCCAATCAATTTCATCTTTTGGAAATCGGCATGCAAGATTACAAAAGTGTGTAAAACTAATTAATGGATTCATCGGGTGCTTTTCGTAATTTTATAATTTCTTGATCGAGTGCTTTATGGTTAAAGTGATTGAAAGCACCGTTTATCTCTGTGATCAGATGAGCAAGAGAATGAATAGATTTTTTGGGCAGCATGGCACACCACTGCATTGGGTTCCCTCGAAGTGTGTAGACGAACAATGTGCAGGTCATGTATTCTTCAAAGATTCCATGTCTTTCGCATGAGCCTACAACATCGACCGCGTGCCTAACCAAGGCTACGTGGCATCCACCATCGTATGTTTTATGTGACAAGTTATCCAAGAGCTCTTCCGAGATTATGAAGTCGTTTCCATAAGACGTACACTCCGGATGAGAAAATCTATAGTTAGTCATGATAGATATGTAGAGATTCAAAATAGATGTGAGGACTCAACTTGTCATGTAGCCGTCCTTCTAGCACCAAAATGTTGATGGTGCTAGACCTGCCAACATGTAAGGGGATCTCCCCGGTAAAAAGTCCTAATTAGACCTCATACCATTTGGTGTAGGAGTCCTAGCAATGGTTTGTACGGTAATGCCTGGACCACGATTTCACCAGAGGTTAGTAAGATGTCCTTGTTGGTAGCAAGGGTGTGACAACTGTAGCAAGCCAAGGAAGGTGCATTAGAGGTTCTAACACACAGGGGTTGAGATGAGTTCGCCCCTTGGAAACCTGTGATAGCACGCAGTTAAGAAGGGAACACACGAGAAAAAATGCATCCCAACATGGAAGGCAAGTTAGCTAGCAATCAAAAGTGATGGTTAAACCAATAACACATTTCAAAAAGTTTCATACGTACATACATAGAAATAGCTATACATGCATGCGTAAGAAAACATATACATATATCATTTATAGTAAACAGATAGCTAAAATTACAATACAACATATGCATGAAACCTGCTGGCTCTTATTATATTAAGAAGTGTAAGTTCCAGTCATACAATACATCCATGTCCAACCACTAGTTATGATAGCGGAACGTTACAGCCACAACTGATTGCTCCTCCAAAGAGATGTACTAGCTTTGCGTGGTGGAGATGCCAAGGCTCGTTACAATACTATCCAAGCTCTCTCTAAGATAGTCCTATCGGAAGATTGGCTGACCAAAAGTCTTTACAATAGGTTATGAGGTTAAATTTATAGCAAAAGGTGGGGTGACCATTGACATTCCCCTTTGTGATAGTTTATCTACCCTCATGACTCTTCATCTACTCTATGACTATTACATCCAACTATAGAGACTTGAACTTCCACTTGAGAAGACGTTAAGTTACAATGCACATGTGCCCATGTGAGACAAAATGTCTTGAGCAAGCCATGAAAGACATCACTAACACTCGATCCATTATGATGAGACCAACACTTTAACATGCTTGTGATAGTGAAGGTGGTGAACTGATGCCAAGCTTGGTCGTCTATGATAGTGTGCATGCACTCCATGGTGACATCTTGTTGAAGTAAACTCTTGCCTCCCTTGCATCCCGATGCGTTTTTGTGGCTCCTTCATCTAAATTGTCTGCTAACATGTGCATTGTCTTATTGGTTGTGGCTGAACCGGCAACACACTAATGCATAGTGTCCGTGTTCATCTTCCAGTCTGTGCTGGTGGTGATGCGCATCAACTGTCAACTACATGTTCAACTCCATTCAGACTTACTTCTTGTCTTTGCTTCGATGAGTGTGCCAAATGGGTTAGACACATGCATGCACACAATGATATGCATGCTTCTGAATTCCCTTGCATGCGATCAACAACACTACTCACCATTTCTTCTCCGTGCCAGCTACTGGGATGGATCTATAACTTGTACGGGCACAATTTCATCCGTGAGTGCATGTTGCGCCCCCTGCTGAACCTGTTCTCGCTGCAACTCATTCTCTCGTCTATGAAGCTCCTGTTCTTCCCTAATTTACTTCTTCAACACATGCAAATCCTTCTTTGTTCCATTATCTGCCTTCACGTGATCTTCATGTCATGTTGTCACCTCATAGCCTGAATCTCCAAAGTTGCTGTCATCAAAAGTGAATCTGCTCTTAATGGTGTCTTCGACTCTTCTCTCCCCAAGTGTGCTCTTAATGGTGTCTTCGACTCTTCTCTCCTACAAACCATTGTACCTATGCTACTGAGAGATAGAAGAACACCTGTGATGTCTGGAGGCATAGAAACACTCATATTATGAAATAATTTAGTCGAAAACAAAAAAAAAAATTGAAAATTAACTTGCGACATACCTATGTGACTGATCATGAAGGTTGCGTAATTTCTGCCGGAAGGTTGGGAGAATGACTCTCAAAACTGTGCAAGGCATAGTTTGGGCTATTGGGAAGCTGATTAACTATTGGAATTGCTCAATGCATAGTCCAACCTGGCTTGCTTGAGAATTAAAACTTTGCAATGCGCAATTTCAGTCAGTAGTGACATGCAACCAACAAATACATTGAGCAGTTTCAGGGGCCAACGAGATGCTACCTCCAAGAATTGCACAATGCAAGCCTGGAGGTCAGTGCTTGGCTATGCTTGTATAATTTCTAGAGGGAAGGCATAGCCTTTGCTTTCATAAATGTGTAGTGCCAGGCCACGGTAGTCTAGTTCGGCTGATGGGCGACTGAAAACATGAGAAGCCTGAATGCATGGTGAGATGAGTGTAAACAAGAGTGAATTACCATTCACGCAAACAACAAGTACAAGGTTCAGAAAATAGGAAAGCATGCATGTGTCTGAAGTGAGTTGCCGCAACGATGTTTGCCCATGCGAAACAATGTCATGCATGTGACAGCAATGAGATGAAAAACAAAAACTGAAACTGTGCTAGTATGTATCAAAATGATCGTAAGCACTACTAAAATCAAGCAGACAACATTCATACAAAGCGAAGCACAAAAAGTGCTAGAAACACAACACAAGACACGAAAAGCAGGCTTACCCCAAAACATCTAAGTTGAATGTGCTGATGATTCCTAGATGTAATATGGGATGCAGAGCTGTAAGGTCGATGTGAGGAATGAGCTTTGCAGTGTTTAGTTGATGAGTTTTGATAAGATCGAGGTTGTGATGTGCATGCCACAAATATAGGAAAAGCGACACTTGGCAAGAGGTTTCTGAGATGATCCTTGCATGTAACCTCCAGCTGCTAAGAATAGATCCCTGAATCAAGGGATGCCTTTGCATGCTGCCTTGGGAGGAGAAGCCCATGCATGTAAAATAGTTTTTCTTGGTCTCGGAGGGACCCGGTCAACTCAACTGTACATGCAACAGTCTGCTCAGTTGTGAGGAAAAAAATTGCATTTCTGTGAGGGAGATGGGATGACTGCCCAGAGGGATTGCACAATTTATGGACAGAGCAGCTGACTGCTGCCAAGAACTGCGCAATTTTGGGTTGAGTAGCCCTAGTGGGAGGAATTATGCAATTTTCTCAGTGAATAATGACAGGTAGATTTGTGCAATTCTAGAGCCCAATAGGCTGCCAGATAGAATTATTCAATTTCTAGAGGGAAGGCTAGTTTCCATCTAGAACTGTGAAATTTCTTGAGGGAGCTGCTCAGCCTACAACTGGACCAAGTCTGGTGAAACGGTAGATTTGTGCAATTCTAGAGCCCAATAGGCTGCCAGATAGAATTATGCAATTTCTAGAGGGAATGCTAGTTTCCATCTAGAATTGTGCAATTTCTTGAGGGAGCTGCTCAGCCTACAACTGGACCAAGTCTGGTGAAACGGTCTATGAGGGGGATGCAACAAGCTTTGATGGATAAGCTATCATTCTGCAAAAATCACCGAAGCTTGTGTACTTGACAAGACAAGACATGATGCTGTGAAAGGTTGGTAGGGAGGCTTTGAAATGAAGCTAAGGAAAAATTTTGGAGGGTGGTTGTAGCCGCTACAACATGTACCAAAGCACAAAATGTTTTGTTGATTGAGCATCCTGGTATGACATAACCATAGATCCAGTTTGACACAACAAAGGTAGGCCCCATACTAAGGTATTGGAGCACCTAACATTAGGTGGTGTATAACATAAATATTAGACTGGTATCTGGTATGATATGACACATCCACATGGATGACTTGTGGTAGGAAGAAATGGAGTTTTTGGTCAACCAATAGGGATTTTCTGGTTGACACATGGAAGTGACAAATGGTGAAACATGGTAGAAGAGATGGAAGATGGAAAACATTACATACACTAATTGGTCCACTGTGGTTTGACATGGTAGACCCAGAGGTCTTAACACTTTCACTATGACCATGTTTAGCAAATTTTTCGCATGTTATTGGTTTTTGATGAAAATCCATTGATCCAGGTGGATATTGGTGGCCACTCACTTATTCTACTTGAACCCCAAACATTTTTTCCTTTCAATTTCCTTAATTATAGCACAAATTTCTATTTTTGGCAGTTTTTTTTGGGTCATGAACTTTGAGATTTGTTTTGAAGTCCTAAAAGACATTTTCTAGGAAAACAGAGGGACTAGAAATATGTTAGAATTTTTTCACACATTCTCTTTTTGCCTCCTTGTGTAGATCTTCAAAACGAGGTATTGTGATAGTCAAATAGAGATCGTATGCCAAAGTTAGTTGGCAGTCCAACTTACCCCAAATAGGCTCAAAACCATTGGCACTTCATCTCCTAGGGTTAGGGTTTCGTACTTCTTATTTATGATAAAAATGCCTCTGAGCCTCATTGTAATACAGTTCAGAAGGCATTTAGCCATCAAATCTCTTCTCAGAGATAAGCTACGATCACCTAAGCTAGTTTATTTCCATTATGCCTGTAAACTTTCTCCATTATTTGTTATTAATGAATTGAAGTTTAGTTTTTGATGTAGCTTTGTGTTTTGTTTAAATATATATCTCATTTCATTCCTTCATAAATATGGATCAACCATAAAATCAAGGTTATGGGCCAAAGTTATCCATGGGGTTTTGGATAGACAATGATCGAGTGCTCTGTTAAGGCACTCATTGATGTGAAGTCATCGATTCAATTCCCTGCCCTGACCAGGGTGATATGTTGGACATGATGAAGATGTAGTCCCACCAAGCTCACAAAAAAAATGTTAAGGGCCAAAGTTACAAAGGGACAAGGGATCAACCCTTGTGGGCATTGTATTGGGGTATTGTAATGGAAAACTATACCACAACTCTTCGGTATGTAGTGTTCTGGCATGGAGTCAAGATTCTAGCTTGTCAAAATCTCATGTAGAGGATGAGGTCGCAACACATGGTCATGGGTGTTTGATTGTTTAGAGCCTGGATGTAAAAGGTTTTGAAATAATTAGGGTAGCTAAACATTCTCTTGTATAGAAGTGGACCCTCTTTAGTGGACCTAGACTCCTTATCTATTGAACTGATTATTGAAGACATGGTCCCAAAACAAGGCCATGAGGACTTGATGATTTAACTCCTAGATCTAAAGGGTTATGAAATAATCTAGGTATTTGGACATCCATTTATATAAAAGTGGACCCTGACTACGGATTTAGCATACATTATATAAAAAAATCTAGGCATCTAGTAATCCATGTGTTTTTCAAAGTGTCTTTTGTTAATATGGACCTAGATTCTAGATCTATTAAAACAAGTCATTTAAGAACGTGGTCTTGGCACAAGGTCATGTGGGTTTTATGGTTGATCCCATGGAGTTGGAGTCAGTGTTGAGTAATCTGAGTAAGAAAGTCATCCAATTATCCATTATATAGAAGTGGACTCGTATTCCAAATCATTTGAAATAGTTTTCTTAGATTGTGGTCATGATGAGTGATCACAAATGTTTAATGGGTTAATCCATAGGGGCCAAAGAATGATGAAATTGGTAAAGTAACCTGAGTTATCCAGACCAAATCTCCATGGCATGTTGTCCCTGACCAAGGCTATGTTGGCTCAGATTTGGAAATCTGGTATAAATACCTCAAGTCATAAAGGTTTGATGTGTGTTGCAATGATCTGATAAACTAATAAAAGTAGATTAGTAAAGTAGAGGATGAAGAAGTTTGAGAATGAAGTATTAGGAGGATGTGTAGAGAATACGCAGGTTGTCCAAAAACGCAGGCACAAATAAGTACAAATTTGGAGGCATGAATTATATTTTAGTGCATAGTAAAATAAGAAAATAACAAATATCAATGTGTAGTATTGTGAATATCATAGTTTATAACATGTGCAAAGTTGAAAAGTATAAAGCATAAAGTAGTGTGAAAAATTAAATAACAATATACTAAAGTTGCAAAAAAAACCAGATCAAAATACAAACCAAATTAAATCATGGGATTGGTGTGTCCTTCAACTTTGTGCTTGTAAATCAAGGGATTGGTATCTCCTTTAAGATGGTTCTTGTAAATCATGGGATTGGTGTCTCCTTTAGGTTGGTGCCTATAAATCAGGGGATTAGTGCCTCCTTCTGGTTGGTGCTAGTAAATTGATGTAATAACAGGCTGTTTCCTACAAAAATATTCAAACAAAAAATATTTGTGGTTTTCTCCCATTAAGGGTTTCCATGTACATCTGGCGTTCTCATGTGTTGATTATGCGATTGAAGCTTATATGGTTTAAATTATTTTTATTGTTTAAAATTTCTAGTATATTGATTCACCCCCCTCTCAATATAATCATAATTCAAATAAATATTATTAGAGTAGGTTCCTTTAGAACTGATTTAACTACTGTAAATAAAATATTAGGGGGATAATTGTTTTAGACAAGGAAAACTTTAAAGTTCAAAATGTAGTATATGTTGATAGTATTAAACATAATCTCTTAAGTGTTAGCCAAATGTGTAACCAAGTATATTGTGTGGTTTTGTTATATTCTTTCCATGACTAACCCCCCTATATTGGGTTGGGGTGTTTGAGGGGGGCGGTAGTGCCCCTCTACGGGGTCTGGGGCAGCGCCTAAAGATTTTTTTTTTTTTTGGACCATATATTAGGTGGGCGGACCTACCTATGGTTTTGTGCATGGTTTTCACACATGATTTTGGGCGCGATGGTTTTAGGTCCATGGTATTTTATAGATCCGGTCAAGGGAAATACAGTTATGTTCTAATCTAGGGTTAATGGATTGTGGTTTATGGATGCTTCAACATGTATATATATGTATTCTAACATTGAAAGGAACATAATGAAAAATCAATCTAGTAGTCCCGATTTTGGGATCCAGGGGAAAATCTCTGTGTATATTTGTTTTATGTGTTATTCTCTTTCCATTGTTTATTTTCTATTGTTAGAATTCGTATGCAGGTAATTTCTATACGGGGTTAAAACCTACAGATATGATGTCCTATTTTGTTTATATGGTTGAAAAGTAAAGAAGTCATATTTAGGTAAAACTGTTGTGATGGAAATTAGAACCTCAAGAAATGTATATGTATTGGATGAAGGAAATAAAGTTGATGTTTGGGAAAATGGATGAGAGTTGGTTATGAAACATGAGACTAGGTCATCTCAGTTTTGATTAGCTTATCAAGTTAAGTAGAAACAAAATTTCAAAACCAAAAAAATACTATTTGCAGGTCATGTCAATTTTGAAAAAAATCATGAGTTTAGTTCAAGGAAAAGGAATATTCAACATCAAGACCTTTACAACTTATTCATATATATATTTGTGGACCCATGAGAACACAATCTCCAAAAGGTGAGAGATATTTCATGCCAATAATTGATGATTATACTAGAATGACATGGGTTGGTTCGCTAAATGAAAAGTTTGAAGCTTTTGATAAATTCAATATCTTCAAAGAACTGGTTGAAAATTAGATGGACTTCAAGACCAAATGTTTAAGATCAAACAAAGGAGGAGAATTCATATCCAATGAATTCAATTACTTTTGTGAGAAATATGGGATTAAAATATAATTCTCAATAGCTAGAACTTCTCAACAAAGTGGTGTGGTTGAAAGACTAACCATGATTGTTCAAGAAATGGACACAACAATGCTTGATGAGTCAAAAGTGCCAAATACTTTTTTTGGGAGAAGCAGTTCAAATAGTAGTCAAAATTATTAATATGAATCATATTAGAGTAAACAATAGAGATATCCCCTATGAGGTATGGCATGGTAGATGAACTTCCCTAAAACATTTCAAGGTCTTTGGAAATAAATGTTATATCTAAAGAAATGAGAAGAACAACTTGAGAAAGTTTGATTCCAAAGAAGATGAAAGAATTTTTCTTGGCTATTCCTCAAGGAGTAAAGGTAAAATTCTATAACAAAATACTTTGAAAAATAGTTGAATTCATTAATGTGAGAATAGGTGAAGCATCTCTTTAGATAGGTAGAAAACAAAAACATGACATGTTAGATGATCAAATCAGCTATGAGCCCCAAGAGGATGAACTAGAAGAGAAGCAAGAAGATGAAGAGCAAGAGTAAGGGGAAGAAGAGGAAGAGACTCCACATCAAAATACTCCCTCAAGGTATATTCATAAAGTTCAGTTGAAAAACCAAATCATTGGTAATGAGGAGTAAAGGATTTAGACTAGAAGGAAATTGATAAGCACACCAAGGCATGTCAAATTTTCTTTATTGTTGAAGTTAAATCCCAATAGATTTGTTGAATCTTGTGAAGATAAGCATTGGTTTAATGCTATGGAAGAAGAGATAGACAAAATTAAGAAAAATCATACATCGGAAATTGTTCCTAGACCAAAATATAGTAATGTAAATGGGACTAAGTGGGTCTTTAGGAAACAAATAAATGAGGATGGACAAGTAGTAAGGAATAAGGATAAATTAGTCTGCAAAGGGCATGCACGGGTGGAAGGTGTTGATTTTGAAGAAACCTTTATTCCTATTACTAGAATTGAAGCTATTATAATGTTTTTGGCATTTTCTTGTTCCAGAAAGTTCAAAGTTTATCAAAGGGATGTCAAATCAACCTTCCTGAATGGTGACTTAGAGGAATAAGCATATGTTGAACAACGATAATGATTTCAATTGTAAAGAAATGAAAATGATGTATGCATATTGAATAAAACATTGTATGGTATAAAGCAAGATCCTAGGGCTTTGTTACACAAAAATATCGTCACCTTGATTATTTGTAGTCAGTATAGGTCTATCACCACCTATACCAACCTCCTAAGCAAGTCTCAGACCTCAGCTCTTCAAAACAAGCTTTGGAAATGAGAGAAAGACATCAAAAAAGCAATGTAACTCTGGTTCCGCACTTTCTCTCACTTTTGCCTGCGGGCTCACACCTTTTGTTCAGAATACCTGCGTACTTATATGCTCTGTATGTAAAGGGGAGGGTGCGTACCCCTGTGAAAGTCAAAAGGCGCAATTTTTATCTTAAAAAACTCAATTTGGGTTAATTCTAGAGGTTTCTAGAAGGAATTTTGACGTGGATTGTTCGCTCCAAGTGGTTCATGCATCCCAAAAGAGAAGGAGCTAATCCCTTGTTAGGAGGAGCTATCCCCTTGAAGGAGGATTCTATCCCTTTGAAGGAGGACCTAGTAACTGCCCTCCATTGCACTATAAATTGAGGCATTGGGTTAGTGGCTAGAGAGGTTAGAAGCTGAACATTTTTTAGGGTAAATGCTGGTGAAATCAAGACTTCCTATTTGAGCTTAAGAGGAAAGATCACATACCTTTTTGGCTTCATTGGGGAGTGAGTGAAGCTTGTCAAAGTAGAGGAGACTTCTTGTTGGACCCTGGGAGGAGCTTGTAAAACGTCAAGACAAAGGTTGTAAAGTTCTTCTTCTTTTGAATTAATACAATCAGACACTATCTTTCTCTAAATATGCTTTTATAAATAATGGCAAACAAGTGTGTTTAGGACCTAGCTTATGTCCAACGCAAGTTGAAAAACTTAGTCCCGGATTTTCCAAAAGATTAGTGAGTGAACGGTACCAAGCACTGCTCCTAGGTGGACTGTAAAAGATTGATTCATGCTCCCTAAGGTCTAAGATAGGTCGATCTTCTGGAAAAGGAAAGCTTTCTTCGATGTCCGAAATAGCAAGCTCTTCAATAGCTATAAGTCCAGAAGGAAGAGCTTGGGTATTACAGTTTCTACCCTAGGCGAACTAGGACCACTAGAAGTTGGAGAAACAAACTCTGTTATAGGAGTAGCAGCAACTTCAGATTCAAGTTCAGATACTTTAGGTTCTTCACCTATATCACTAGTAGATGCAATACTACCAGTAACTTCTGAAATTACTAACAGTTGAGAATCAGAATGTACTATCAAAGAAGATTCGTCTTCTTCAGGTGACCCACTTCTACCGTCACTAGGAGTTACGAGGACTTTCAAGCCTTCAAGATGGCTCGGTATGTCCTCAGGAGGTTGGCCCCGAAGTCTACGGGACGTCCTCAATAACTCAGCCACGTTTACAAACTCATGGGATTGGCCCCGAAATCTACGGGAATGCCTTGGTAATTCAGCCACAGTTAAAGACTTTTAACTACTTCACATGCAAACAAAGTAAAATATCAATGAAAACCACCTAAATCCTCTAAAGAACCAAACAAATTGAATCACACGCCTAAAGAATCTAGGAGATCAATCACACACAAACAGTAACTTTCCGTACCGAAAACACTAGTTGGTGATGAAATCCAACATCGCAGAGTTCAATACAGAAATAGCGGTTGGAACAGTTACCCGGGCAACCTGCTTAATGAATAGACTGGACCAAGTTTCTCCACTTAACCGTCTCGAGTGAAGAGACCCCCCCAGAAAATCCAAGCGAGTCTAGCCGGCGTCTACTCCAGGTACAGTGAGATCTTCCCGCCACCATCACCTTAGGAAGAATCCTATAGAATATGGTCAGTATGGTTACCAACATGAACAAATATACCTGGGGGAACAGTCTACGATCCGATATGCATGCAAGGGCAGAGTAGCAAGCTCAATCCCCTTGAAGGCTCCTCAACATAATCCAAGGTTTACCAACAAGTGACCCTAGGTTCCTTGAAAATGTTTAATCCGAGGTTTACCATTTGTAATACGTGAATATCTTGCGTCGTTCCCAATGAGGAAGGATTGATTCCCACACTGGTTCAGACACGATCTTGTGCTTCTCCTTTAAGAGGAGCTTTCCCAGAGCATAGATGCAACAATTGGATTTCTCTCCTACCGCAAGATACAGCTACTTGTTTGTTTTACTGTCTTGGAGAGTTAATTACTACCTACTCCAAGGCACTAGCCTAAGCTATGTTGGTGTATTAGAGTCCTAGAAACAAAAAATTTTGTAAATTTATTTTACTTTAAGCGTTATTTTTATTGGCTTTTGATTAAGTCAAGAGGTGATGGAGATGAAACTCATGGTGTAAAGACTCGACTCAAAATCACTACAAAAATGCACTTAAGATGATTAAGCAATCTTTTCTCTTCAATGAACTTCTAGCTAAGAAAGAGTTGGAGAATGAAAATGCTTGTAAACACAAATCTTTCTTAACAAACAAATCAAAAGAAGAGTATTTGTTCCAATGCACTCAAAATGAGACAACTAGTTATTTTGCACAAAAATTTCCCTTTTCCTTCAAATGTTCAAATGCTACGAAAACAAATCTTTTTCAAAAGAGATTTTTATATTTTATAAAACGTTTAAAACTATGACTAAAGAAAATCTTGAGAAAACTATGAATAAAGCAAACTTAAGATCTACAAACTATGAAAACCTATTTGAAGTAAAAGCTCACAAAATGTCTTTTCGAGGATGTTTTGCTTGGCTATAATAAAACCAAGGACCAATTTGTCCAGAATCACAAATAAGTCAAGAACAACCAATTTTGTGTTATTTTTAAATTGAAAATCCAAACTTTCAATCACAAGCTTTTCGAAGTTTTGTAAAGAGAAAACTCAAAATGGATACCTCAACAAGGGGAGATTTCATAAATGGTCAGACTCATAAGAAGGCTGGTAGACAGTAAGGTGATATGAAGTCCCTACAACTTCTAAGCTCAGAGCCACTACACAACCAAATCGAAAAACAAAACCAACAAGCAAAACTCCTAGGAATTTCACCTAAAACCCTAACACCAATGAAATTAAACCAAGGAAAGCTTTAAACAAGTCACATGCAGGTCTGGGCAGAGGATAACAAATATTAAACCAAAATAAAACTAATTTAAAGAGTAAAATTCAAAATTTTAGCAGGGTACGCAGGTTCAGAGTTTACACAGGTGTGTGTACGCTCTGTGTGCAAAGTAAAAGTGCGTACAGGTACGCACTGTGATACAAGAACAGACTGCGGACTTCTCCTAAAGTAATGAAAAGCAGAAAACAAACCTAGATCCACTAAATCCACCCAATTCCACACACAACAAGCCAAAAACAGAAACAAAAAGGCAAGTTTCTCAGGTGAAAGTAAAAACAACGAAAACAATCAAGTCCCTAGCGGAGTCGCCATTTTGTCACGCGAAATGAGTCGATCTTGCAGACAAGATAGACCTTCCTAGAATCTAAAGAAGACCTAATGACAAGAAAACCAACCAGACACTATCTTTCTCTAAATATGCTTTTATAAATAATGGAAAACAAGTGTGTTTAGGACCTACCTTATGTCAAACGCAAGTTTAGGGATGCCCTCGCTCTTTTGATCCAAATGAGCTCCTTTGTCGCGAACCTGCAAACACAAACAAGGCAAACAAATTAAATAGCACCTGAAAAGCCAATATCGTAAAACATATTTAACATGAAAGTCAAGGAGTCCATGAAACAAATAACATAATATACTTGTTGAGAAAAATGAGTCTGATTGTATTAATTCAAAAGAAGAAGAACTTTACAACCTTTGCCTTGACGCTGTACAAGCTCCTCCGAGGGTCCAACAAGAAGTCTCCTCTACTTTGACAAGCTTCACTCACTCCCCAATGAAGCCAAAAAGGTATGTGATCTCTCCTCTTAAGCTCAAATAGGAAGTCTTGATTTCACCAGCATTTACCCTCAAAAATGTTCAGCTTCTAACCTCTCTAGCCACTAACCCAATGCCTCAATTTATAGTGCAATGGAGGGAAGTTACTAGGTCCTCCTTCAAAGGGATAGAATCCTCCTTCAAAGGGATAGCTCCTCCTAACAAGGGATTAGCTCCTTCTCTTTTGGGATGCATGAACCACTTTGGAGCGAACAATCCACGTCAAAATTCCTTCTAGAAACCTCTAGAATTAACCCAAAGTGAGTTTTTTAAGATAAAAATTGCGCCTTTTGACTTTCACAGGGGTACACACCCTCCCCTTTACATACAGAGAGTATAAGTACGCAGGTATCCTGAAGAAAAGGTGCGGGCCCGCAGGCAAAAGTGAGAGAAAGTGCAGAACCAGAGTTACATTGCTTTTTTGATGTCTTTCTCTCATTTCCAAAGCTTGTTTTGAAGAGCTGAGGTCTGAGACTTGCTTAGGAGGCTGGTATAGGTGGTGATAGACCCATACTGACTGCAAATAATCAAGGTGACAATATTTTTGTGTAACACTAAGGAAGTTGATCTTCCCCAAAAAGGAATGCATGACTGTTATAGCACCATTTACCACCCTTAGTAGATTTGATGCTCTAAGATATGACCTAGGGCAACCTTCCCTACCATACTTGGTTCATTTTCTAAAAACTAATGTTTTAAATCCCATATGCAATTATGCCCTATCTAAAGCACGAGTACATGTGGGTCAACCTATACCCAACCCACGTATATGTGTTAAAACATTAAAAATATATCTACTGTCCCTTAATTCGGGGGGGAGGGGCGTGGTGTTGGGAGTTTATGGGTTTGACTGGATACCCTCCTACTATAGCCTATGGCCCAAATGTTTCCCAACTTAAAAACTAATTTAGAGAAGTATAAATACATCTCCATGGGAAGGCCTAAGGAAGGAGGAAGGATTATATACTGATATTATAGTTGATTACATCCCTGATCAAGTATGAAAATATCCTTGTTCCTTCTGCACTCCCAGTCATAGGAAACCCCTATTTCCTTCTTAGGATGTTCATCATCCCTTCATGACATCCTTATGTATATTTATGGAGGAGGATTGTTGAGGCTTGAGTAGGACGGATCCAAAGGATGGTTTCACTTGGAGCCAATAGACGAATAAGGTTGTAGTTCTTTCGTATTTTCTTTAGCTTACATTAATAAAGAGGTGTTGTCTTGTTCCTAATGATTATGGCCTTTATGCATTAATTTATGTCATGATTTGCTTATAAAATCTCACGTTAATGCTTATTTGCTTACATGCTTATATGATCTAACCTTGATATCATGAACACGCTTTCAGTTATTTTTGGTGTATATGATTTTCCTTGAATGAATTGTAGGTCTTAAAGCATAAGGAAGAAGAAGAGGGTTTGTACCCTACAGGAATGACCTCAAACGTAGGACCTACGGGTAAGAACTTCTATACCAAGTTTAATGGTTTAAGTATTAAGACTACTTGTTTGTGTGTCTCTTTATGTTGTATGCTGTCCGCTCTGTTGGGGTTCCCAACCCAAGACCCTAGGCTGATTCTACTTGAAACAGAATTGGCGACTCCACTAAGGAAAGCATTCATGTTTTTCCTAGATTGGGTTGTTTCTTCTTGATCAGGGCCTACTTGATTTATTTCTTGCTTTTATAGTGTCTGTGTCTTGTTTGCTTCCTGGGCATTAAGTCTTATCTTTTGGATCAGGCCTGGAATTTTTTTTCTTTATTGAGCTTTATATACACGCTTTTCAGAGGATATAGTAGCGTATACATGCTAGTTTCTTCAAAGAAATTCACGTATACACTAGTTTCCTCTGTTTCAGTCATGTATACATGCTACTTTGTCTTTGCATAGTCACGTATACCTTATTTTGAATAAATTTTTCAAAATCTTGGACATAGTTAAGATTGTTGCCTAGTGGTTTTTGCTCTTTTCTAGTCATTCACTGTCAGTAAAGCTCTACTTTCATGCAACTTTTCAATTTCTAATCTTCTTCTTGTTGAAAAACCTAGTCAACCTAGGGTTTGTTTTTTGACGAAAGTTTTAGTTTGCGTTTTAGGTTCAACGCTTCTTGTAGAAGTTCTTGGTTGTTATGACTTTTCAGAACAAGAAATTTGTTGCATTTTTGTTTATAATCCAACCTTTGGATTGCTTTTCTTTGCTTTCGTTTTTTTGTTGACCTATTTTGTTTTTGATGGTTTTTGAGTGCCCGTTTGGTGATCTTGAAAGTATTTCTTAACGTTATTTTGGTTTGTTGAAGTCCTTTATACTGCTATTTAGATCAATCTATGCAAGTGTGTAGTCCTTTGTCGTTTCAAGTTTTATTATATTAATGATGTGCATAACTTGCGAATTTTGGGACTCTTTATGCTTGTTTTCGGTCTTGGAATTTTAGTAGTCTTTGTGTTCTCAAAAACTTATTTGGGTTCTTTAAAAAAGAAAAAGACAAAAATATTGTTCTTTCCTTTCTTTTTCTTTTCAGTCTTTTGTTTTTGATTTCTTCATCATTTTTGAGCTATTGTGAACTTTTTTCGATTCATTTTGCTTGGCTTCGAGGGAAGTTTGTCTTTGAATTTGTGCCCTCCTTGTAGTCAAGTTGGCCTATTGATCTTGTGAAGGAACAAATTTTCTTATTGTATGAGCATCCATAGAATCTTGCACCATCATTATAGTTTGAATTAAGTTAGTTTGTACTGTGGGCATTTTAGACGTTTTGTTAGATTTCGAGTGTGTGGAGCGTGTTTTCTGAAAAAGAAAAAAAAAATGCTTTTACAAGTTTATTCGTAGAACCTTATAGAAATCTCTTTTGATTGAAGAAAAATAGTGTCATTTGAATATAACTCAGTTTCAATTGATTTCGTTTTCATCAAAACACCACAAGTTGCACTCTCATACCCGTGACCTAAAAAATAGCCTTTCAAAATCAAGTGCTTAATTAAAAAGAACATTTTTTTGATTTGACATTAATTACATCAAAAAATCTATCTCTTTAGGGCCTTGGAATAGGTGAGTGGAGAGTTAAATCTCCAAGGCCACTCAAACTGTTAAACATAGATGTTGAATAATGAGTGAAATCCAGTGTCATTAGAAAGACCAAGAACTTTCCTTTCCACTGGGAGTCAAGCATGAGGGAGAGTGAAGACAAGGAAATAGAGATACCCCTTCTCCTACTTTCTCGATCCCACCCTGAGACTGTTCTGCCCGAATTTTGATAAGAACTAGTGTCTATAGTTGCTATTCCTAGGGACCACATAGGTTGCTGGGGAGGGGAATCCCTCGACACCTAAGGCAGACATTGCATCACGTTCATTAATACTTTTGGAGGGTGCCCTTGCGAAGCTCAGGTACTTGCACTAGCAAAGGATTTTGTCTGGGGGTCAGTGTAACTTTTTATGTTACCTTTGTTGGTAGGCTTGGGCCGTAATTATTCTAAACTATCTTTGGAAGGTCCCTTACTTCACTTTCTTGTATTTTGGTGTCCGGTCCTCATCACCCAGAGCAGAAATACTTGGAAGTTGCTTGATTGGTTTCATATTTAGGGACTTTATAGTGGAGTGCTCTTTGCTCTTTGTATTTAGTTGGCTAACCACTCCACTGGTCTTGAAAGGATTTTTATCTTTATTTTGAAAGTTGTGGAGTTGCCTCCTTAAGGGAAAAGGTTTGATTGTGCATCTCTCTTCCTTGGAAAGTCATTTGTACAATCCCGTAAGGGAAGGATCTGTGTATAAGTTGGGTATGGCCAATATTCCTGTGTAGGCCAACCAAGGGACCCTTTCAAAAGGGGATGTTTGTGCTTTTGATTTCTTTGGAAATGTTGGTATCCCCTTGATGGTCACTTTGAATATTCCTAGATTGAATATTGGACTACTAGTTTGGCTGTGGTCCACTCTAAATATTCTGAATGTTATTGAAGCTTCTCAGATGAAAGCTTTATTTCAAGGGCATAAATTGGGTGTTAATTTTTCATATTATTCATAAGAGAAATCTAAGATTCCTATTTCTCCTCCCTCTTGTAATAAGAGATCTAAAGAGATGAGAAAGAGGAAGAATAAGAGGAATAATAGTTCTATCTGTGAATCATCACCAACCCCTGCAAGTCATGTTGGAGATGAGCTTTTAGTTGCTGCAAGTCACATTGGGGGCATAAGTCTAGTCACTGCAAGTCATACTATTGATGGGTCATCTACCTTTGTGAGTCAAATTTCTGTTGACTCACCTGCTTCTATGAGTAGGGCTGGGGGCACAAGTCCTATCTCTCTTTGGAAAGAGTCACTAACCTCTGCGAGTCATGTTGGGGAATCTTCACCAGCCACTGCTAGTCATGTTGGCAGAATGGATGTTGATCAGAAACCTAGGTGTAGAAGATTTAAACCTAAGTTCCCTTGTAAGATAGGTAAGGGAGACCATCTTACTCATTTATGCCCTCGTATTATAGTGGTACAAAGGATATGGTCCAAGTTTGAATGTTCTTCTACTCCTGAATCTGTTATGGTTTCTCAATAGTCTCATCAACCATTGGTTGATGAAGTGGTTGAGCCAGTGCAATCTCTAGCTGATTTCACTCCTCTTTTGGGGGGTGAAGTGCCTAACAAAAAATTATTCTTGATTTCTAGTACAGAGTCTTCTGGTCTAGAGGGCATTCGGTCTCTTTGAATGTACCCCCTCCAACTTCTAGGAGTGTCTCCTTTGACTGGGATAATCTTGTCGAGCCTCGTCTTCATTTTATTTCACCTTTCCAAGTAAGGGTTAGAGTTAATTCCACCAAAATCTATCGATTTATGGTGGATGAAGGATCCTATGCAAGTATTAAATCCTCCTTGACTTTTAAATATTTGGGTTCTCCAAAGTTGTTGGCAACTGATAGTTAGTTGCTAGCCTATGATAGAAGACCTAGTGAATCTATGGGTGTTCTTCCTCAATTTACTATTACTTTAGTTGGGAAGACTGTCTTTATTGTTATGATGGTGGTTAATTTCCCTGTAGACTTTAATATGCTACTTGGGCGTGATTTTGTCTATGATATGAATGCTATGGTGTCTTCACTCTTTGGAGTGATGTATTTTCGTCATAACGGAAATATTGTCACTATTGATTAGCTTGCATCAAATAATCACCCCCATAATTCGAATTTACTACAGAATACCTGTTGGTATGTTCCAATTGTTCAGGTAGACTCTACCCGACCACGAGTGAACTATGTGGCATTGTATCCTCAATGTTCAATTGCTTCTGAGAACGATCCTTCGAAATATGGTTTTCCTTCTCGAGACTTGGTCCTAGCAGTTGACCGAGTGATTTCTCTTATGGGGACATGGGACCCCTTAATTCCCTCTTTTGATCCTTCTAGTTCTCATGATTTCTTGGAAGTTGATTTTCCTTCACAGGAGGAACTTTTTGAAGCCATGAGTTTTAAATACCAAGGGAGTCCTTGGCCTAAGCCCCAAAAGGGGTTTGTTCTGAAGAAATATTATGTGTAAGCCGCAAGGCTGCATGGTTGCATGTACCATATTATACATTAAGGTATGCATTTTCAAGTTTTGTAATCTATAACATAGGCTTTTATTTGAAGTTTATATATGGAATGTATTAACTTCTTGTCTAGTGTTCCTAATTATGTCTACAGAACTTGGAAGACCTCTCCTTTGCACATTTTTATGGTTGTTCTACTCTGACACTTATTGGTTCTTGAAAATGGCATATAGGTTAGGTTTTTCACATGCATTTTGCATTTATCAATTTCCTTTTCCATTTTGGCCTTAGGATCGACACCACCAATATATTACATAGAACCTTCTCATTGCTTAGAAGTGTCATGACTTGTGTGGTAGAGCCTACTTTATCATGGGTGCCCTAGATAGTACCTTGTTGTCACCTGACACCCATGATGAAATTTTGTTCTTAGGCTCGAGAGTCCTCTTTAGTCCTGCCATGACTTTGTGATGAAGCCTCATTCTCCTTTTTCTTTGCTATCTTTCTGGATTTATACCCTAGAGGCTCCCACATGTTGAGTTGTAATTTTGCATTGCATGTTGACTATTTGTACCTTTTGGCCTTAAGACAACTTCACTTGGACTCATGTTTAAGCCTCTTTTTGACCAGACATTTATGCAAAATAAACTTGGAAATCATTTAGTCTCTGTAACTTGACACTCGCTTATCCATGGAAAGAACATTCCTTTGAGTGCCATTGACCAGTTTCGTCACATTTGATTGAACATAGGCATGTTCCACTCCCAGGAACTAGAAAAATTTGTGCTTCGATACTCATTCTTTCCACTATATTATAACCATTCTTTTATTATTTTTCAAGATTTCTAAATATGAAAAAGACAAAAAAAACAAAAAGAGTGGGAACGAGATATTACTTCCATTATTGATGGCAGCTAGAGTCAGTTGTGTCACCCTTGAACAAAGCACTTAAAATTATGTCTTTCTTCCATTGGGATGGGCTTTAGTTTGACTTAGGAGAGCCATAACCTTGTTAATGATTAAGTACTCCTCCAATTGGTTATCTCTTCCAATAATATGGAGAGTTTATTTATGCCTCTTTCATGACAAACTTATACAAAGTTATCATATGCTGCCATATTGTCACATTTGAGTCGTTATTTTGTTCAAGGGAGGTAAACCTTAGTCGGCCTTTCTGCAGTGTCTCTTGACTTATTTTCAGTCGGCCATCCGTGGTTTTCAGAGTCATGTTCACTATTGCATTAGCTATTTGGTCCTTTGCTCCTACTAGTTTGAGAAGGTCTCCATTGACTTGTTGTTGGAGGGTCTTTCTCTTATCGACTACAATAAATTTCTTTAAGAGTGGACCTAGAGCTCCACCCTGGCCCTATTTCCATCACTCATAGGTGACCTTGTGCTCAACATTGATTAGTATCATGGGTCTTTGACTCAGTGGTTTCCCTTGTTTTCAATGTCAGCTTTCATTATCACACATTGGGATTCGTGCAGTACCTTGGTTTCCATCTGACCTCATTGGTGGATTCCTTGCTTCTGTGTTAGCTTTCATTATTGTTTGGTACAAAGGGTTTCTGTTGTGTGCTAAATACATCTTGTGTACACCAGAAACATGCTTCAGTTTGGTTACTACATCTTTCTTCGTCCAATTCCTTCCACATTATTGGTTTGTAGGTTACACTCATGTTGGATTGATGACGGATGCCTTAATGCCTTCCTTCTAGTAGATCGTTTCCCATTGACATTAACTCATTGCTCTGGGAACAAGGTCTAGAGCCCATTTGGCAATGCCTTAGGGTTTGCAGTCGTCAGTGGTAGATTTCTTCACTATCAATAGTGGGCATACATCATTGTCTCCTGATTGATATATTCTTCCAAGTGTTCGACTTTAGATCATTTATTTGAACTTGTTAGATTGTAATGGGTACCTTGGCTCTCATCATCATTATTGTTGAGTAATCTCACGTTTGTCAACGGTATACATTAATGACCAATAATCAAACAATTTCTCACATGGTCAACTTCAGATCATTTATTCCCATTGCGTAGAAATGTACCACGATGGTCAATGAATACCTCAGGCTTGCATCAACATTTGTTGGTTCACTTGCTAGTTCCTCTTGTTTCGGCTAGTGACACCATCTACCTTATGTGTTGCAGTTCATCACAGCGAAATCCTATATGTTGAAATCCGAGTTTCATGAAGTACCATTTGTTCCACTATTTGACTTGGTACTTTTCTTTATGACTTTATTTATCATCTTTCTACTTCAGCATCATTGATCAATTCTTTATATCTGAAATTGTGACATGTACTTCTATGGATATGATTAGATGATCCACTATGTAACTTCAGTTCATTTATACTTGTATATAGATTAGGTTTGCTTTTGTATTTGATATGTGGACATGATTTATTATCTATGAGCATGGGTATGCTCACCTCAGACATCAGATTTCTTTTTGATCTCTTCCATTGGTTTGACAGGCTGAAATATGGTGAACTCCTCTTAGGTTCTCGTGTGATTCTTTCTATACACTTAATACATTTTGACCATCATGTACCCCTTCTGACCTCATATATTAGGGGGCATATGTTATAGCACCATTTACCACCCTTGGTAGATTTGATGCTCTATGATATGGCCTAGGGAAACCCTTCCCTACTAGACGTGGTCCATTTTCTAAAAAACAATGTTTTAAATCCCATACGCAATTATGCCCTATCTAAAGCATGTGTAAACGCGGGTCAGCCTATACTCAACCCACGTATATGTGTTGAAACATTAAAAAATATATAATATCCATTAATTCAGGTGGGGTTTATGGGTTTGACCAGATACCTACCTACTATATCTCATGGCCCAATTGTTTCCCAACTAAAAATCCTAATTTGGAGAAGTATAAATACATCTCCATGGGAAGGCCTAAGGAAGAAGGATTAGATATTGATATTATAGTTTATTACATCCTTGATCAAGTCTGAAGATATCCTTGTGCCTTCTGTACTCTCAGTCATAGAAAACCCTTGTTTCCTTCTTGAGATGTTCATCATCCCTTCATGACATCCTTCTGTATTCATATGGAGGAGGATTGCTGAGGCCTGGGCAGGACGGATCCGAAGGAGAGTTTCACTTGGATCTGGCAGATGACTCAGGTTGTAGTTCTTCCATATTTTCTTTACCTTACATTAATAAAGAGGCATTTTCTTGTTCATGATGATTATGGTCTTTATGCATTAATTTATGTCATGATTTGCTTATAAAATCTCATGTTAATGCTTATTTGCTTACATGCTTATATGACCTAACTTTGATATCATGAACATGATTTCAGTTATTTTTGGTGTATATTCTTTTCCTTGAACGAATTGCAGGTCTTAAAGTGCAAGGAAGAAGCAGTGGTTTGAACCCTATAGGAATGACCTCAAACGTAGGGCCTATGGGTAAGACCTTTTGTACCAAGTTTAACTGTTTAAGTATTAGGACTACTTGTTTGTGTGTCTCTTTATGCTGTATGCCCTCCACTTTGTTGGGGTTCCCAACCCAAGACCCTAGGGTGATTCAACTCGAAACAATGACCTTCTTGTTTACAGGGTGAAGAATCTATGTGATAGTCCGGACTCTGTCTGGGTCTACCTTGATCCCACTTTTAGCAATAATATGTCCAAGTGGGTGACCCTCAGACACTGCGAAGATGCTCTTATTGGGACTCAAGGATATCCCATATTTCCGACATCACTCAAAAATTTTCTTGAGGTGGTGCAGATGGTATGACCATTGTCTTGAGAACACTGTTACATCATCGACGTAGACCACTACGTTCTATTCGATAAGCCCACTAAAAGTTATGTCCATTGCACGCTGAAATATTGCACCTGTGTTAATCAACCCAAGTGACATTTTGTGAAATGTGAACATACCCCACTTGGTATAGAATGTAGTCTTGAATCTATTAGGCTCTGCTACCAGAACTTGGCTATATCCAAAAAAACTGTCTAGCAAAGAAAACATCTTTGCTACAGATATTGTTTACAATATGTGCTACATGGACGAAACTGCTAATTGTCTTTGTCTGAGGCGCGATTGAGGTTGTGGAAATCTACACACAAGCGGATCTCCCTGGAATTATTCCTAACATGGACTAAGTTATACACTCAAATGTTGCACTCTATAGGTGATCTGAGCATCCAACAACTTTGTCATTTCTTTCTGTATGAGGCGCTCAAGTGTTGGATGAAATTTTCTCAGTTTTTTTCTAAAAGGCTTGGCCCCTTCTTTGATCGGTATTACATGTTGGATGATTCACGTGTCATATGTCTTAAGATCATGATATGTCCACGTGAAGACATCACAGTACCTCTTGAAAAGGCACATAAAATCTTGTCGCTGTTGTGGTGTACAACAAGTATCGAGATTCACATACTTCAGATCTTCTTCTATTCCCAGATTGATTTGTTCATGCAACAATGTAGAGCTATGGGTCTTAGCATTCACAAGCCCCTAAAAATGGTTCTATAGGTCATACAACTTCTTCAGTCATACCACAACCTTGGGGATGAGGTGTCCTTTCCTTGTACTAGCTCTATCCTACAGAGTCTGCTCATGCTCGTCCTCGTCTATCAGTGTATTATAGATCTGGCCCAGAAATATATGAGAATACAAATATACCCACAAATAATAATAGATAAATATATAAACTTCAGATAAACTTCTCTTTCTTAATATCAAACCCTCGAGGTAGGGAAATACCATGCATTCACTTCTTAAGGAAGGATAACACACCACAAGCCATATGCTTGCCAATACAATAATCCTAGACATCTCTTAATGGGAAGTCTCTAGCCTCTATATAAGCCTCATACATACAATACCATGGGTCATTACCATGGTTCCCTCAATACCATTTATCTAATACAATGGGCTTATTACATTATTGCTAATTACTTGTGGTCCCTTACATGATACGGGTTAACTACTTTATTTATTACTATGGCCCATTCCATAATTACATTATTCCCTTGGGTACCTCCCTCTGTACCCCATACTATTCCCCCCTAGGTATACTACATTCCACCCCCCTTAAACATGTTTCGTTCCAAAAACATAAGAAGAACACAAATAATAAGGTCTACTCAAAAGCGTAGTCCACTGATACCATGCACGTGCATCTATCCATCCAAGAGAAAGGTGAACCCTTGATCTAGTTAGTGGCTTGCTCGCTTGAGATGGAAGTTGACCCTCACGACTCTTTTACGTTGATGTGTTGTGGGTGGATCATCGTCCCTCGCTATCTGTCATGCGAGGGTTGTTGTCCTTGTGGCTAATTTGTTGCCATTGTGTTGGTTGTTTTCTTGTGGGGTGATGTGGGTGGTGATATGCTGAAGTTTTAACCAATAGTGTGTCTTGCTTTAATTCACCACCTAATTGAGCCTTATTGGTATCTCATACATGTTGTGGAATCTGTTGTTATTTCTTATCTTCCAATATTACTTCAACCACAGATTCCTCATCTGATGTATCCATACCTGTAACATTTTCTGCTTCAGCCTCCTTGGACTCTACCTATTTTTCTGGTACCTGGTTTGATGTTTGTGTTTGGTTGTCAACCATCAAGGAAAACACCATGAAATAATAATACCACTTGTATTCTCATATATTTTTGGCTCCAATACCACTTGTTATAGATTTGACCCAGAAATATATGAGAATACAAATATACCCAGAAATAATAAGAGATAAATAGATAAACTTCTCTTTATTAATATCAAACCCTTGAGCTAGGGCAACACCATGCATTCACTCCTTAAGGAAGGAGAACACTCCAAAAGCCATATGCTTGCCACTACAATAATCCTTGACATCTCTCAATGGGGAGTCTCTAGCCTCTATATAGGCCTCATACATACAATACCATGGGTCATTACCATGGTTTCCTCAATACCATCTATCTAATACAATGGGCTTATTACATTATTGCTAACTACTTGTGGTCCCTTACATGATACGGGTTAACCACTTTATTATTACTATGGCCCATCCCATTATTACATTATTCCCTTGGGTACCTCCCTCTAAACCCCATACTATCCCCCCTCGGTATACTACATGCTACGTCCTTGAAGATGTCAGCATTAACCATAAAATGCAATATCTATTGATCATAATGAAAAACATGTAAATTAGTGATGCTGTATGGGACGGATGGTTTATACAAAATTTCAATGGTAAAACTATCCCTCAACGGTAACATCCTAGCAGTTGCAATTGCCAAGGCATCTGTAGCTGCATCACATATTCTTGGCACTGAAATAATATTGAAATCTTGGAAGTGATAAATGAGTCGCCATACCTCTTGTTGATAACTCTTAAGACACGATGACACACAATGTATAGTGTTATGTACCTGATGCACCATGATTTCGAAGTCACCTATCACTTTCAAGAAAAAAATCTTGAGGTCAATGGATTTTTGTAAGCCCAAGATGAGCGCTTCATACTCTATGGTGTTGTTTGTGCACTCGAACTCCAAGGGACTAGAGATCAAATGTTTCCTCTATAGCCGGCCTATTACAACACAACCACCTCCAGAGCCCTCCTACATTTTGGATTCGTCAAAGTACATGGTCCACATATTGTCAGTACAGGGACGGCCAACCGTACTAGTATTGTTGCTACATCTAATACCACTACTTATTGTACAAGTTTCATTTTCGCCACTTGGGCATGGAAGAAGGCCCAACTGTGTTTCTGGTGGGATAGGGGATGGATCTCCAAGATAGCACCCCAATAGTGTCTCTAAAATAAATTGTCGGTTCTGTGAAAGCCAATGGCTCATTCTGGCCATCCAAGGGAGTCATGTCGTGCTTCATGTATCTCTCTGATAGTACTCAGATCTGTTTGTTCCTACCCTTATATGGAAGCCATAAGTGTGACCAATTAGTGGAAAAGTATCCTTGTATCTTTCTTGACCAATATCTTTGAGAAATACACCATATGATTTCAAGATGTCCACAATTACAATATTGATGCATTGATGAATTCATTCATCAAATGGTAGTTGAATGATTACATCCTTGAGTTCACCAATTGTTGGCACACAAGTTTTTTTGAGTTGGATTATCTGTGCACTTGTCTTACTCCATTGAGCGTTGATCTTATTGGCGATGGAGAGTGCCATGACATTAACCGATGCACCAGAATCAACTAGGCAATTGTGAACATTGAAGTTAAATATTTCAAATGATAACAAGAATGGTGGGCAAGGTGAGTTCACCTCCTCGATGCAAAGTGTGTTAAGCACAAATGTGAGAGAATCAGGAGACTTACTAGAGCCCTTGTTCGAAGATGTGGCGTGAGCAGTAGAGTTTTTCCCAAGTGCTTGTAGAAAAAAAAGCCCCAATGACTCATGATTTTTGTAAGTTAAAACAAAGAGATATTTGCACGAGTCTTCTTAATATATTCTATAATGTTATATTCTATTGCAGAAGACTCACCGAGGTGTCAGGGGGTGGAACCGAATTCATGGTTTATAGTGGGATGGTTTTGTTTTTGCTGCTTGTGAAAACAATTTTTGTTGAAGTTGTCTTCCCAGACTCAATGCTTTGAGTGTTCTATGTTTAATCGACTAGCGGACCCATTTTCCTTAACAAATTTTCTCTAAATTTCTTCTTCAGTATCTCAATCCTAGTGGTAGCCCCTTGAATTCTCAATTTGTATCGGTTATTTTGTTTCAAGGCTAAACCATCACTCAGAGGCTCCTTATCAGTGATGGTCTTCTAGGCTATGAGGTCATACTGATACATGTATACTACATGCCCAGTGCTTGAACCTTCATTAGCTGTAGTAGTCTCTTCTTCTTCATCATCAGGCTCAGGTTCTTCATCAACCATAGTTGTTTTAAGCAACTGCGCAGCCATACTACTCATTCTAGGCACATTTTTTCTAAATGATGCACGTGATGGAATGTGTAGTATGAATCTGTGGCAATTTTCTCAAGGTTTTGAGCCACGTCGGAGCTCTGTGTAGATTTGGTGAGCTGGTTGTTGTTTTTTTGGAAGCTACATTCTTCCTTTGTAGGTAACTGGGGGGTCTGTTGATCACGGTAGTCTCTCCTGTCCTCTGCTTAAGTTCAGCCACCTCGGTAGTCGGGGACTTGATGAGATGAGTATGGTTCTTGATATTTATTGCTTCCTTTTCCTTAGCCTTGCTCATAGAGGTATATGACCTCTTACCTATGTTTATGGAGTCCTTAGTGAGCTCATCGTCTTCAATGACTCCAATAGCGCATAGGTATTTCTTTACGACAATAGCCTCTTCATAATTTTCTATTAAAGTTGGTTTCACAGCTCACTTGATGAACTGCGCAATACTAGTCGGCAGGGAAGAAGTGTAGTATTTGATAGTGATGGAGTCATGAGGATTAGTGTCACTTGAGAACTAATTCAAAATCCAGTTGAACCTCTGATTAAAATATTTGACGTTTTCTTTATGCTCCATCTTGAGACTACCCAACTCCGTCAATAACATGACAGGGGTCTTGCCTTCAACAAATTTCTGAAGAAAGATCCTTTTGAATACCCTGCAATTCTAGATGGAGTTTGGAGGAAGGTTGTGCTACCATACAAATGCTCTGCCATCCAAGGCACATGGAAACAACCTACATGCAACGTCATGGTAACGTACCTCAAGTTTCTGTAGATGTAGGTAGAAAGTGTCTAAGTGATCTTCTTCCTTCACTATCTTGTCAGGGTCATATTTCATTAAGATCTTCTCTGCGTGTCTTGGAATCTTGTGCAGGACACCCTGAAGTGCCAATGGGCCCTAAGTCATCCAATCTAGATTTTGGTCTGCCATGTTGTCTTCTTCGTTGTCTTCCTCTTCTGAATCTAAATCTGATGATTCCTCTTCTAAATCTGTTGGTTCCTCCTCTTTTTCTTCTCCTCCTTTGTTTCCTTCCCCTCCACCTCCTTTGCCGAAACATGAGATTGAGAGTAAGAGATTGTTTTCTTCTTCCTTTCGAAAGAGCGGGGGTTCCTCTTCTTTCTCCATGGCTTCTACTAGCTCCTCAAGAGTGGAAAAGGCCACTTCTTAAACAGATGTAACTTCTACTCTTGTGGGGGTAGTCTTGTTCTTATTTTGAGAGTATGGAAGAGTGTACACTCCCAAAATCAATCCAATAGCTTTTTCAAATTGACGAGTGATAGGATGGAGAGCCCAGATTTGATGGTAAGGGATTTCATGTTCAGGCCTGGTAGGTGAGAAATAACCAAATTCAGAATTGTGAATAGGGGCAAGAGAGTGAATGTTACTGCCTTGACCAGAAAATGGATGAGTGGGGTCGGTGGGACAATCAACCATAAACTATTAACAGGCCTCCTTCTAGTGCCATAAATGTTGACGGTGTTGGATCGGAGGATCTACCCGATATGAGGTCCCAATTAGACCTCACACTATTTGGTGTAGGATTCCCATCTGGTATGATGGCCTGGTTTCCATATACTTAGAGATTTTCTTAGGCTCTAACTTTCAGCACATGGGAGTGTTGCAATGGTACCTTCGAAAAGCAAGGTGAGTGTGCTTAGTGAGTGTAAAACGTAACTGTGTCTAGGTTCTCTTACTGCAAAAGAGGTGAAAAGTGAGCCTCTAAGTGAGAAGTAATAGTACCACCCAAGAAGAGACACAGGTGAACTAGGAAGGTTTGTCCAACATCTAACGGAATAGTCCACAGTGGATGTGGTAGTCATTAAAACTAGAGAATAGGGAATAGGTCATCTACCATCCAATGGAATAGTCCACAGCAGATGTGACGGTCATTATAACCAATGAGCGGGGAAAGGTCTTTCTAGTATCATGTAGAGTAATCCACAAGGATGAGACAACAATGAAAACCATAACAACACATTCCCAATAAGGTAAGTACTAAAACAACTGAAATAGTTCAAATATCTTTGTACATGTGAAACAAACATGAAATATAAATTCTCATAGAATAGTCTTACAAACATCCATAAGTCATGCATGTAAAAGTGTTCACCCGAGAAGGCTTTTGTATTAAGAAAAAGTTCCAAGACACATATTTACATCATACATCACTAGCCCTAGTAGTGGTCCATTGGAGCCACTCCTTGCTCCTCAAAGAACTGACTGAAACCCTTTATGCTTTGCGGGAGGAGCCAAAATGAAAAGTCCTTTTCTCATACAACGAGGGGGTATATATAACCAAGGGGTGAAGCTTGACCCTTGTGACTCTTTGACTACCCTCATGACTGTTCAACTTCCTATGACTTTTCAACTGAAATGACTTTTCATATTCATGTGTGTCCATTGGACTTCCACTTTACATTACATTTGATTTACAATATACATATGGCTCATAATAGTGATGTGGCCTTTGACAACTCATGACATGACTTAACATGACACTGTTGACATGGACTAGCTTGCTTAGGTTGCAATGTCAAGCCACTACTTCTGTTGAGAGATAGATGTGTTCTTGGATGTGCTTTATCCTCTCCTTCACATGGCTTGATGATTTAGGGTCTTCAATGATATTCGGTCTTGAGAGGTTGTTGTGTGCATGTATTCCCTTTGCTTTTTTGATAAGCATATTTATCCATCCAAATATATGTGAGTGTTAAGACATGCTCGCTCCTTCTTATCCTTCTTCATCATCTTGCCATGATCCAAAAGTGTACCTGTTTTTGTAATTCACTCATGAAGGGACGACATCAAATCCATAACCTCCTAGTCTAAGTTGAAGCATTGTTATCTATGGACTGGGCCTGGGACAGGTGACAATTTGGGAAAGAGGGCCCAGTAACTATACATTGCATATGTGTAGGTGACAAGCTGGGAGGTTGGTCACTGAAATTGTGAAGAGCGCAACTCAGGCTTTGCTGAGGAACTCCTGACCACAATCCTTAATGCTGGGAAACATTACGCAGAGGCCACTGGGAGGCAGGATTATGTAATTGAGACAGTCAGTGACTGATGCAAGATGGGACCCTGGGAGGTAGGTCTACATAGTTTTCAAAGGCAAGGCAGGACTCAGACATATAGGGGCTTGAGAGGACATGTCTTTGCAGTTCTCAAGATCAGCGAGTCTCGGCTGAGGGAGGACATTGAGGAGACACTTATGCATAGTTATGGGAGGCAAAGAAAGATTGGTTGTTTGCGCATTGCTGGGTAGGTTTCTCAGCTCTGGAATTGTGCAGTGCAACTTCCTTGGGGGAAATGACTATGCATTGTGCAATTCCAAGAAGAAAGGTTGCATCACTAAGGGCTAAGACTGCATAGTGCACAACTTAGTTGGGCTCCGGTGAAGGTGAGTAACCTAGTCAGAAGGATTTTCAGAGAAATGGCTAAGTGTGGGAAAGAGGTAAACCTACAAGGAACTTAAAATTGTGATCAAACACTTAGCATACTTCATGGACACAACAACATAGACCACCATAACAACAAGACAAAACATTACCCTCTGTGAGACTGTCCTAGGACAAAAGTGACAAGTGCGACACTTAGGGTGGATTTAGGACAATCATGACGGCACTTGTGTGACATTGCTTAAAACTTTGTTTATGAGTGTGATAGATGTTTTCATATCTATGAAAACTATAATACACAAATACCAACCTTCGAAATCACCATAAAAGGACCACAAGCAAGGTAAAACAATAAAACCTGCCAAAAGATGACAACTGACCAAACAAGCAAAAGGAATGAAAACTCTCTAAGGGAGCTCATGGAATGAGCTTAAGTGTTTGCAACTAGAAAGAGAAATACCAAGGAAGGCTCCAAAATTTGATTGCAAGCTAAAATTTTGGAGGGTGTTCCAACCACTACAACACCACCCTCCCCCCTCATACAAAAAAATTCCTGAAAAAAGGTTAGAAAATCTTCATGTTCAATTAGATGTACTTAGAAAAATTGAGTTTTAAAGAAATGATTGATCACTTGAAATTTTGTTTTTCTAAGAAAAATACCCTCTTCAGAGAATAAATTTTCAAGGAAAAATAATTCACTCTCATAGATTATAACTCCAAGAGGTATGTGTTAATGACTTTCATTTATTGACTTATTTTGTGGTTGGTTTAATCTAGAACTGCTTCCATTCTTGAATTTTATTTTGTGACTTGATTAAAAATGTACAAAGGTCAAGCAATAGTGGGGTGTCCATCGATTGGGACATACAAATAAAAAACATGTGCTACTACTCAACCTCAGTGTCCCTTGCATGTCAAGGTGAACATGGATGCCATTCCTATTGGTAGAAAAGTGGATCCTAATGCTCATGACAATTACGAAACTCTTTCTCTACCCTTGGAAGATATGTTTCAATGGCCCAACAATGCCAATGGTGAGTTATTCGACCATTGAGTTAATTTGTTTTTTAAAGATCATTACATTAAGTTTATTTGATTTTGCTTACATTATAGCCATCAATTTTCAGGCCAAAGTGGACCCCAAACATCCGATGGAAAGAGGGCGTGTTGGGTGCCAACGATCCCAAGAATATGGGGCTTTTAGACAACTCATCAGACTTTTCATTGACCTACAAGGAGAAGGAGGGATACTGGATGCAACCACTTGATTGCCTCAGTTCCAACGACATTCATGCAGATTTCAGTGTCTTGGTTAACACATGGAAGTAGAGCATTAACAAAGCTACAAAATTTTTTGTTGTAAGTTGATTATAAGTGTTGAATTTTGAATTATTTAAGGTGGTAATTACAACCTTAACAAAAACCTAGATAACATTCAATTCCAACTGTGTAAACAAAATAATTATATTCTCGACGATTGAAGGTTTTACCAACATATGCCTTAATATTATTTAGAGACCAAATTATTTAAAGCTTCCTTTTTCTTCTCCACCTAATAATATTCTCATGGTAAATTTAAATTCCTGCTAGAAATAGGTAAAAGAAAACAAGTGAAAGTAAAAATAAAAACGGGAGTCATGTGTGTTGGGCACCAAATTGGCCTATCTTTTCCCTGCGTTTCCACTCCTCTTTTCATCCCTTTTGTATTCATTTGCATATATTTACTGTGTAAAACTATGAAGTAATTCCCCTTTATTGTCTCTTGGGACATTTAATTAATGAAGTAGAGTCATGAGGGTTTTACCTATGTGAACCACTAAAACATGTTATGACCGCAGATTATGGAGCGCAGGTGTTGACCGCACGACATATCACAACAGTTGATCGACCACGACGAAACAACATAATTGATTGGAAGTTGTTCTCAACTCGTTTTTGGATCATTCCTGGAATTGATGTATATCTTTGGGCATATAGTTGCCAAGTTTTGGGGAGAGATGTTATTCCCCTTTGTACTGTATAAAAGATGGGTCATGCCTATATCAGGGGTTAGTCAGACCCTGTATTGTATTGTAACAACATTGTTCAGATTAATAAAATACACCCTTTCTGCTAATCTATCATTCACTGTGAGTAGTGCAGCCCTGATCAGAGAGTTGGGCCCGCTCTTTTGATTAGGTGATGCATGTTTCCTTGTTATGTGTGTATTGTGTATTGTTGTGTTTATTTCTTGATTGCTGTTGCAAATTCTTTAGATCACTGTGAATACCTTTTTAAGTTTTTCAGTTGAATTTCTATTTATGTTTCAGCAATGCTTTGATTTGGTAATCACGAACCCTTGGTCGATAACAGATTGTAACCTTTCCCCTACATATACCTTGCATGTTGCCTTGAAAATAATATGCACCCAGATTGATACATCAATGAAGGAAAAGGTGTGAGTAAATTGTTCATACCTGGACACCAACATTTTGGTGACATTTCTGGGGAGACTAACAAGGTGCAATACATGATCTATATCAACCAAAGGGTCAATCTCTTGTCTTGGGGAGAGAACGAGCTTTCTCACTCTGCTCTAGGTCTTGAGCGTAGGTATTTCGTTTGTTTCACACTTTTATTGTTTTTCTATTTTTATTAGAGCCGATCTCTTGCCCTGGGGAGGGAGGAGTCCTTTGAAACTCTGCTCCAGGTCCTGAGCTTAGATTTCCCTAGCATTTTTGTTGTTTCGATTTTGAGAAACCCATTCTCTCGCCCTGGGGAGGGAGGGGTCCTCTGATGCCCTACTTCAGGTCTTGAAGTGTTAGTTTTTCTCATGTGCATGTTATTTTTCTTGATTGGGTTCTTGTCCTAGGGAGGGAGGAGTCCCTTGATGCCCTATTCCAGGCCCTGAACCTTAGGTTCCTGTTTTGTTTTTTTTGTTTTTCGTTAACTGCCCTCTTTTCGATGTGATCTCTCATCCTAGGGAGGGAATGGTCTTTTGATGCCCTACTCTAGGCCTCTAGCATTGTGGTTTGATAGCAACATCTGTCGTCACACCAACTTGTATGAACATAGAGCCAAATAAAAGGGGTAGAGGAAGAGCCCCAAAGAAGGGAGGACAGGATTTGGGAAGAAATACTTATATCCAGCAAATCATTGCAAAAGCTGAGTCAGAGGCGTCTTCCCATGTAGTCGTGAGGCTAGGTCCATGGACAAGATTTGAGGGACAATCTATAGATCAATCAGTGTTGTCCACAACACCCCCGGCTAATTCGATACAACAAGCCCTTCCAGTAGCCGAAGAGATAAGCAACAATACGCTTGATAAAGGGATACCATTGATCGTAATAGAAGAAGAAGAAGTTGCAAGTAAAGCATCCGAGGGAATGGTTCATCCCAGAAGGGAAGAAGAAGTTGCAGAGAGAATTTCTGAAGGGTCAAGCCACTATGACAGGGAGGAAGAGATTGTAGAGACACTTCTATCACCAAAGGATAGAGGGAGTGATGTTAAGGCAACTCAAACCTTTGTGAGAAAATCCCTTTCGGTGGAGCCTGCTGAAATTCCCAGTGAGTATTGGAGGATATTCATGGCACCTACAACCTCTACTATTGACTTCCCAATTGGGAATTTAGGGACTGGCGTACCAACAAATCCCATTCCGTTAACAGATTTACCCACTTTCCATGGGCTTACTTTAGAAGACCCTGACACATTTTTGTTTGAATTTGACATTGTATGTCGAGGGTATGATTACATAACAGATGCTTAGAAATTGAAAATCTTCCCTACTATGCTAAAAGGGACAACCGCGTGGTGGCTTATGGGTCTTGGGGGAAGGTCTATCACCACAAGGGAGGGGATGAGAACTTCTTTCTTGGAGAATTACCAGGACTACTGTAAATCACGAGATATTAAAGAAGAACTTTTCAAATTTACATAGAAAGAGGATGAAAATATGGAAGACTATGTGGAATGCTTTAAATACACATTACAAATATTGGGTCACTCTGACCTGGATAAGGACATTTTGAAAATTATCCTTCTCCAGGCCTTCTGAGAAGACTCTTTGGAATTTTTAAATATAGCCGGAAAGGGAGATATATCAAAGGAGAACTTTTACACCATCTGCCAGCTGTGCATCCAGTGCTCAATGGGAGTTGCAAGGAATAAACAAGGGATTCGATCAACAAAAGTATCTGGTGGAGGTGTTACAAAAGCAGAAATTGGGAATCTGTTGAACAGCCTGAGGACTGTTATCATGAGTACCTTGTTTGAACAGAGAAAAGCACTGCAAGTAAAATAGAAATAGCTAGAATTGGAAAGAACTATGGCTGTATTTTGCCCAACATGTAGAAAGAAACACTGTGGAGGAGTGTGCAGTCTGTGGGTTGAATCATGTGACAAGTTCATGCCCATCCTTGCCAAGACTAAAATCAGTTTTTGAAGAGACAGACGAAGAGATGGAGCAGTTGTACTTTATGGGACCTAAACAGCCATGGCAACCTTGGCCGTCAATGGGAAATCAAGGTATGTTTCCAGATCCATCTCAATATTTTAGCAATTTTAATATGAGTCCCTAGTCCATGCCTTATCCGCCCATGTGGCCCCAATACCAGTTTCCACCTTTGCAGCAGTGGGTGCCTCAAGCTAGTCCAAGTTCCTCGTGGGCTCTGAACTGGTGGGGACCTTCTCCTCCTGGTTAGTTTCCCCAGTCAATGCCACAACAACAACTTCAGTTTCCCTCTAATGTGCCTCCTGGTAATCAGCTTGTTCGTCCCCAACTTCCCATCCAACCCAATTCGAATCCTAACAATAAAAGGGCTTAGAAAGATGACACCCTCAACCTACCTTCATACAACATCTGTACCGCAGAATTCTATGAGATGAATTTACGATCTGGGCAGACACTAGATGCTCAACCCTCACTAGTTATCATTGAATAGATTGATAATGAAGAAAAGTAACTAGAAATGGTTAAAGAGGAACCAAACCGAGTCAACAAAAATCATACACCTTCTCAACCGCGAAGTACTAAAAAACACCAAGCTGAACTGCCCTATCTAGAAAGGTTGGCTTTCAGTAAACCAACCCCTCAAGCTGAGTTTGACCTGTTAGGGGAGTTACAAAATTTATTTGTCAAGATTCCCCTGTTGGAGGCTATGAGGGACATACCTATATATGCAAAAACTCTTAGGGAATATTGTGCTAAGAAGCCTAAAAAGAAATCAAGGGACCTGCTCACCATTCACGTAATGGGGAAGCTATCAGATTTCATGATGGGAAGGTCCATGCCTATAAAGTATGGGGATCCCGGGAACCCAATTTTAACCTGAAAATTAATGGGGTAGAAATTACAAATGTGTTGGTAGATTTGGGTGCTACCATAAATGTCATCACTGCTAAAACTATGCGTGCATTAGGTCTTCATAACTTGAAACACACACCTACAGTGTTATAACTGGCAGATCAATCTACAGTGAAACCGGTAGGGAAGTTAGAAGATATCACGATTTCGGTTGATTCATGGCACTACCCTATGGTCTTCCTAGTACTCCAAATGAAATCTCCAGCTGGAGACTATCCCCTGATTCTGGGAAGACCATGGCGGACAACCGCAGACACTTATATTGGATGTCAGTCAGGACATATGATCATTTCGAATGGGAAAAACACTAAGAATCTAGTTTTATATCCTCCCACAGAACCTAACCCATCAGCAGAATCAACAAGCCAAAAGAAATATTTATACAAGAAAGAGTCGGAATAAAACAACGAGGAGTTGAGACCAATTCTTACTATTGGACAAGCCCTCCAGATGAAAACCGAAATGGAAGATGACACAATTACTACCTTTATCAGTGATCCCTGTTTTGTTTCAGATTTGAATCAACAAATTCTGGAGTCCATCTTGAGCTATGAAACTCGAGAAAGTATTGGAACATTAGATGGATTTGATGAGCTACCTACAACTACACTCCATGATAGTATTTCTGTGGAAATAGAACCCGAAAAGGACCTAAATATCAATCCAGATCTGTCAGAGTCCCAAAATAAACAACTCTTGGATGTTTTGCGGAAACATAAAGAAGCCTTCGCTTGGAACTACTCATATATGAAGGGAATTCCTGCTAATCTATGCACCCATCACATATACATTAAGGAGGACTTTCATCCTGTGAGGTAACCCAAGAGAAGAATGAACCCTGCTTTTAAAAACATCATTAAGGAAGAGCTCCAAAAGTTGCTGGATGCGAGATCTATCTACCCCATTTCAAACAACCAATGGGTTTCACCATTGGTACTAGTCCCTACGAAAAACAGTAAATGGCGAATATGTGTGGACTATGTTAGGTTCCTATACCAATAGGTGTCATAATTTATGATTGGCTAATTTTAACTCTGTAATATGTACATACCTTTGCTTTCTGCAAATGTTTTCTATATTATAAAAATTTAAAAATGTAAAGAGGGTATGTCTTAAAAGAAAAATCAAAAGAAAAAAAGAAGAAAAAAGGTCAAAAAGATGAAAAATGAACCCCAAAAAGAAAAGACCATGAAAGTGCAAGCCCAAATACCACTACCATTTACTTTTATGCATAATAATGATTGTATGCAACTTGTTATTTATGCCACCATACATGGTAATCAAATAGTTTAATCTTGATTATTCCAAGTTTTAAACTTCATGTTGATAGATAGAGAATAAATATCTGACCAAACAGTGTAATCTTGGTAGATAATTAGATAGGTAGAGAAAATAAAAGGAGCTCAACAGTTTAATCTGAGCCCTTGGATGTAATAAGGAAAGACTTAGATAGATTTCTGTTGTAAAGAAAAGAAAAGTTTGATAAGGGTTTGCTAGCTTAAGTGCACCTTAATAAAAAGTAGAAAAAATGATAGGATGAGTAGGTGGGTAAGTAGTTGAATGGTTGCAGAATTGTGATGATTATTAAGTAAAAGGATGTTGATCACCTTCATCATCAAAGTTCCAAGTAGGGATAATAATTGGGCATGTATCAAATCCACAAAGTCAAATTGATTAACCTCCCTCACTCATTACACTTTTTACTTAACTAATATCCAAGAAAAGTCTTAAGTACCTAAAATCTTAAGTCAAAGGAGCTTAGAGCATTTCTGTGACTTCTGGAGGGACCGAACCCTCGGCCCAATGACTTACAGGTCCTAAGTACTAAAAATCCCCTCATAAACAGTCACCCCCTTCAAATCACTCATTTTTCCAAACAAATCCCTTTTCCTAAGGTAAAAGACTCTTTCTCCTAAGGAAAAGCCATTTCCCCATAAAAACCCCTTTTTCCTAAAAAACCCACAAAAAAACCACTTAGCCTAAGTTTTAATGTTTTCTATGTGAAAGGCAAAATCAATTACAAAGAAATACACATTATACTTAGCGTGATCCATTTTCCACCATTGTTCATATTAACTTCTAACTCTACTTGTATATATTAAATCCCGAAAAATAACCCCTTTCCCCTATGTATTTATTAGATCCAATATGATAATATCCTGCCCGAGGTTTGAAATATAAACCTTATTAGTAAAATAATTAAATGGATTAATTAGTCGATCAACGACTAATTAAGAGCCATAACCCTCTACTGAATAATAAAGAGTAATTAGTCAATCAATGATTAATTAAATCTGTCCTTGCCAATCAAATCACCCCTGACGTCATTAACCCTCCCTAATCAGCATTTAATTAACCCTTTTGCTCGTTAATACCCTGTTGGGCCCCTCCATTAACTCCATGATCAACATACGATCTGACCCCTTCAAATCCGATGGCTGACGCTCATATTGGGCGGCCTCCGAGGGCCGACCTTTGCACGCCTGATGTGAGCGGTTTCACTGTGCACCCCGCCACTACGTGGCGCCTAATGAATGGCATCAGGCGGCCTCCCCCTAGTACCACCAAGTGCCCAAAAGCTGTGCAAAACAAACCGCTTACCGCCTACCCACTATGCGACAAACCATCTATTGTTTAGTTCGTGCCATATTTTAAAAGTTTGCCTGTTAAAGTTCAAACCCCAAGAACCCAGGTTTACTCGCCCTTCACCCATTCTACTTTTCAAACTGATGAAACCCTTCTACTCCACCTGAAGCTTCTGCTAACCCATTCAAGCACGGTTTACCTCCCGAAATAACCTTGGACTCACTCCATAGACCTATAAAGCTTGATAAATCCATTAATGACCCTCCCTATGAACCCAATGTTTTCCTAACAATTTGTTTTATTTTACAGACAATCAAAAGACTGCAGCCTTGGATAAATAGTCTTAATACTACTCATAAGACTTGTTTACTCCAAGATTGTTATCAAATCTATTCAAACAGAGATGAAAATACTTTCACCAGCAATAATGAAGTTTATCCAAAGTAAAATTGAAAAACAGTTAAAAGAAATTTAAGGTTAAAAGATGAAATCAGAGCAAAAATGGTACATTCTTAAGAAATTTCCTGTTTAAGTCATAGTTTTTCATAAACTATTGTGGCCAATACAAAATGGATTTTGAGAAAATTGAGGCGGTTTTTGTTTCTAAAGGGCTAATCTACAAAAACCCATATCACTTTTTACACAGGTATTACCAAACGGGAGATACGTGCATGTCTTCACAGCCTATTTTTCAGTTTGTGCAAAGCCCTCTTTTTGACATCTTTTTGCAGAGAATATTGTGAACAACTGGAGCTGAACTTTGGGACAATGAGAGAGGTTTATCTCAACAACATTCTTATCTACAATAACCTCTTTCAATTTGTACATATCTAGCTCAAATCGATATATACAATCATATCGTTGGACCCTAAGTTTGCAGAATTGCTGGGGCAGAATGCACAAAGAAAGGATGCAGTTAGTGACTGGGATGCCTCATCATCACTAAGAGCTACTGTCAAATTCGAATTTCTCTTCTTTGTCACCATAAATCCATAAAAATAGTGCCAAATAGATTCATTAGTTTTGAATATCCTTTATTTAAGTTCTATTAATGTAAAATAGTTTGAGATATTTGTAAAACCGATCTTGATGTTTTTTCAAGATATTTCAGTTTAGAATTTGTATGAATACTTCTTCATTTGAAGTATTTTGGGTGGATTAAAAAGAATTTCTATAGACTTTTGTTTTGAGCTAAAGGAGCTACTGTAATCAAGGTTGGATTGGTATACTAGATTAAATAAAGCTGATGACTTTTCACTCGATTCATGTGCACTGTGGGAAACAAATAAGTATCATTTCTCTGAGTTTGAATATTGTTTTCCTCTATGTTATGAAATATCATATGTGTGTTCTTATAATTTTTTAAAAGCAAACAAGGAATAATATCATCAGAATTATCTTAACGGCTCTCAATTTTAACTGTTTGCTTATTTAATGTTTTATACTAAATTGCTTAAGTCCAGGAATTCTTGATTGCTCCCTCACTTCTGTAATTCATTCTTTCTATTGGCCCCTAGTATAGGATTTTTAATTGCCCTTGCTATTTGCCAAACTTCCCTTCTTCATCTTGATCCCTGCTAAGGATTCTTCATTGCCCTTGGCCCTACTTAAGATTCCATTCATTAAGACTTTCAGATTTGTCCTTGCTGTGTTATCTTGCCTTGTGAACTCTTACCTCAGTGATTGATAAAATCCTGTTAGACTTTTCCAACTTGACTCCATAGCCCAATGGCCTAAATACCTGCTCCACCCATATGTTTCCTTAATTCCACCAAACAAATCAAAACAAATTCCTTAAGAATTAATAACTAGCCTAATATCATATCAAAACAATGCTAAATTATAAAGAGAGAGCCCTCTATGGACTTAGGTTGGCTAGAACTCGAGTCTAAAATATTGGTTTGTGGTTACCTCAGAAATTTCTTTCGTTAACCTTGAGATGAGTGATAACATAGTGGCAACTCCACTGGGGAGAACTAACATTTTCTTCAGAATTGTTTTACAGGTTTAGATATGATCTATGATGGTGGACAGTGATCAGACACACAAAGGTTAAAATCATCCACCTAGCGACTCCAAATCAATTTCACAATAAAGACTCCACTCGAGAAATGAACATGAAAGAACTGTGTGAAAAGATTAGGATTTTAACTTGGGTTGTTATCCAAGACATTATGTTCTTTCTCATTGATAAAGTTTTCAATGTATATTGTATTTTAGAGAAGATTTTAGATTAATTTTTTATTATTTTCCTTTAAAAGTTGTAGAAATAAAGTCTCCCTACATATTTGAACAACTTTCTTCTAAATCTAATGAAGGTCATATTCCAGTCAAAGAATGCGAAACAATCAAGACTAATCATACAATCCCTGTACATGTTCATATACCTTGTAAATTTCCCGATAGATATAAGCCACTCATATTACCTTCTACACTCCATGCTTTCTCTAACGATTATTACAAGTATCTCCCTAGGTTTGATGGATAGAATGGTATCACTTCCCAACAACATATTCTAGCTTTTGAGGATTATCTTAACTTATTTGAAGTAGATGAAAAGGATGTCAATATTAGGCTTTTTGCTCTTTCTTTGCAAGACAAAGTCAAGAGTTGGTTCAAAACCTTGCCTGAGGCAAGCATCTCAAATCTCCAATAGTTTCTCAAATTCTTCCTTGATAAATGGATAATCAAAGTTAATCTGTTTGTGATCATAGAACAACATAATCAGTTAAAAAGACATCCAGATGAAACAATACAACAATTTTCAGACAGATTTAATCAAATCTATTATTCAGTGCCACCAAATACAAGACCTCACCCTGGTTCAGCTCTTTTGCATTACCCAAGCGCATTTGATCCAGAGCTAGAATTTCAGTTAAGAGAAAGAAACCCCTTAACACTGGAAGCGATGCAAAACATGGCAGTAGATGTAGAAGTTAATCTGCAAATTAGAAGAGAAAGGTTGACAGCAGAAGCAGAGGTAAAACTCAACATTTTGGTAAAGAAGATAGAGGAGAGGATATAGAAGATCACCATGAAAGATGAACTTTTTGTTCAAAATAACCATGACACATTTGGTTCACAAAAATAAGAGGTTGATAGCCACGAACAAATTCCTGTTAATCCCAACTACCATAAATCTGAGGATAGAGTTATAGAACCATATGTGGAGAGGCAATCTGTTGATCTGATATGTACATTTGGTGACATTACTTCTTATGATGATGTGCTAAGCTTGATCACTATAATAATGATTATGTTCCTCAAATCCAAATTAACCTTGTAGAGGAATTAGAAGCTAATTCAAGGAATAAGGAAGTTCAAGTTTAGCAGCTTGAAAATAGTGATCAGCTTGTTCACTTCAGCTATGAGAATGAGGAGGAAAGTGCAGAAAATTTTGAAATCAGTGAAGGAACTTTACCATTATGTTTTGCTTCATTTCATTTTATCATAAATAACTTTCATACAATCAGAAATCAAATGTCAACAAGTTTTGATATTAACCATCTAGAAGGAAATAAAATCCTTGTTCAAGTCTTCTCATATCTAGATTTGTAGCCCCAAAATGCCATTGAATGTCAGGTTGCAGAAGAAGACTTGGAAGCTGGAGCATATGGTCAAATGATCAAAGATGATTCCCTACCATTCTGTTCCGAGTCAATTTAGTTTTTGAAAGGAAATTTGCATATTCTATCTGTAATAAAGGATGATAAATTTTTAGAAAATCATGCAGTTTCATTGGAACCAATAGAAAATAGACTGCAACAGTCTCTTCAAGTCTTTCATGATCCAATAGCTGATGTGTTGGATGGTACTTGTAGTCAAAGTTCTTTCTCCATTAGCTAACTATAACTTTGAAAAAGGTGTTGTTACAGACTTGGCTAGGTAACTAGTTTTCTTTCCATTTTCAGAAGAAACATCATCACAAATCTCATTTGAAAACATGTAGGGTGATAAAGATGAAGGTATTATTTCAGTTTCATGGCATGCAAGCCATACAAAATAGATGTACAATTGTTTGAATCAGTTCAAGAATAGTGTATATATTTTACATGATCCTTTTGTACAGTTTCTAGAACCTATAAAGGAAAGAAAGTATTTCCTTATCTTCTCTTTGATTCACAAGGCTATATTTGTTGTTAGTACATCAGATTTAATCACAAACAAGCACAAGCAACAAAAGTCACCAATGTATATGATGCTTGAGTGGTTGCATTGGTTGTTTCATTTTACCTAACCAATAGGCAGAAAGCTGATTAGAGTAAGTAGATAGAATTTCAGTTTGAATAAATTGAGTTTCCATCAGCAAGTTTATGTTAGATCAGATTTGCGTTTGCGGAAAAGGGTGTAGTGTCAGTTCAAAATTTCGGTCACAAAGATTATACAACAGAGCATATACATGTGTGGGATTGGCCCAATGGATCAGGCTACTAGTTGACGTTGTTCTTGACACTTCACAAGGAAATACCATCCCCAAGTGGAGCCACCGTTAGGTTCCTATACCAATAGGTATCATAATTTATGATTGGCTGATTTTAACTCTGTAATATGCACATACCTTTGCTTTCTGCAAATGTTTTCTACATTATAAAAATTAAAAAATGTAAAGAGGGTATGTCCTAAAAGAAAAATCAAAGGACAAAAAGAAGGAAAAATGTCAAAAAGATGAAAAATGAATCCCAAAAGTAAAAGACCATGAAAGTGTGCAAGCCTAAATGCCACTACCATTTACTTTTATGCATAATAATGATTGTGTGCAACTTGTTATTTATGGCACAATCTATGGTAATCAAACAATTTAATCTTGATTATTCCATGTTTTGAACTTCAAGTTGATAGATAGAGAATAAATATCTGACCAAATAGTGTAATCTTGGCAGATAATTAGATAGGTAGGAAAATAAAAGGAGCTCAATAGTTTAATCTGAGCCCTTGGATGTAATAAGGATAGACTTAGATAGATTTCTGTTGTATAGAAAAGAAATGTTTGATAAGGGTTTGCCAGCTTAAGTGCACCCTAATAAAAAGTAGAATAAATGGTAGGATGAGTAGGTGGGTAAGTAGTTGAATGGTTTGAGAATTGTGATGATTATTCGATAAAATCATGTTGATCACATTCATCATCAAAGTTCCAAGTATGGATAATAATTGGGCATGTATCAAATCCAAAAAGTCAAATTGATTAACGTCCCTCCCTCATTACACTTTTTACTTAACTAATATCCAAGAAAAGTCTTAAGTACCTAAAATCTTAAGTCAAAGGGGCTCAAAGCATTTCTCTGAGTTTTGGAGGGACCGGACCCTCGGCCCAATGACTTACAGGTCCTAAGTACTAAAAATCCCCTCATAAATAGTCACCCCCTTCAAATCACTCATTTTCCCAAACAAATCCCTTTTCCTAAGGTAAAACACTCTTTCTCCTAAGGAAAAGCCATTTCCTCATAAAAACCCCTTTTGCCTAAAAAACCCACAAAAAAAACACTTAGCCTAAGTTTTAATCTTTTCTATGTGAAAGGCAAAATCCATTACAAAGAAATGCACATTATACTTAGCGCGATCTATTTTCCACCATTGTTCATATTAACTTCTAAATCTACTTGTATATATTAAATCTCGAAAAATAACCCCTTTCCCCTATGTATTTATTAAATCCCATATGATAATATCCCGCCTGAGGTTTGAAATATAAACTTTATTAGTAAAATAATTAAATGGATTAACTAGTCGATCAACGACTAATTAAGAACCATAACCCTGCACTAAATAAAAAAGAGTAATTAGTCAGTCAATGATTAATTAAATCTGTCCCCGCCAATCAAATCACCCCCGATGTCATTAACCCTCCCTAATCAACATTTAATTAACCTTTTTGCTCATTAATACCCTGTCGGGCCCCTCCATTAACTCCCTAATCAAATCACACCCCTGATCACCATACGATCTGACCCCTTCAGATTCGACGACTGACGCTCATATCAGGCGGCCTCCGAAGGCCGACCTTTACCCACCTGATCTGAGCAGTTTCACTGTTCACCCCGCTGCTACGTGGCGCCTGATGAATGGCATCGGGCGGCCTCCCCCAATACCGCCAAGCACCCAAAAGCTATGCAAAACAAACTGCTTACCACCTGCCTTCTACGCGACAAACCATCTACTATTCAGTTCACGCCATATTTTTAAAGTTTTCCCATTAAAGTTGAAACCCCAAGAACCTAGGTTTTCTTGCCCTTCGCCCATTCGATTGTGCAAACTTATGAAACCCTTCTGCTCTACCTAAAGTTTCTACTAACCAATTCAAGCACATTTTACCTCCCGAAATCACTTTGGACTCACTCCATAGATCTATAAAGCTTGATAAATCCATTAATGACCCTCCCTATGAACCCAACGTTTTCCTAACAGTTTGTTTTGTTTTATAGACAATCAAAAGACCGCAACCATGGATAAATATTCTTAATACTAGTCATAAGACCTATTTACTCTGAGATTGTTATCAAATCTATTCAAACAGAGATGAAAATAATTTCACTAGCAACAATGAAGTTTATTCAAATTAAAAGTGAAAAATAGTTAAAATTTAAGCTTAAAAGATGAAATCAGAGCAGAAATGGTACATTCTTCAGAAATTTCCTGTTTAAGTCATAGTTTTGTAGAAACTATTGTGGCCAATACAAGATGTATTTTGAGAAACTAGAGGAGTTTTTTGTTTCTAGAGGGCTAATCTACAAAAACCTATCTCACGTTTTACACAGGTATTACGAAAAGGGAGATACGTGCATGTTTTCATAGCTTATTTTTCAGTTTGTGCAAAGTCCTGTTTTTGACATCTTTTTGCAGAGAATATTGTAAGCAGCTGGAGCTCAATTTTGGGAAAATGAGAGAGGTTTACCTCAAAAATATTCTTATCTACAATAAACTCTTTCACTTTTTACATATCTATCTCGGATTGATATATACAAGCATATCATTGGACCCTAAGTTTGCAGAATTGCTGGGCATAATGCACAAAGAAAGGATGCAATTAGTGATTGGGATGCCTCATCATCACTTAAGAGCTGCTGTCAAATTCGAATTTCTCTTCTTTGTCACCATAAGTCCATAAAAATAGTGCCAAAAAGATTCATTAGTTTTGAATATCCTTTATTTAAGTTCTATTAATGTAAAAGAGTTTGAGATATTTGTAAATCCAATCTTGATATCTTTTCAAGATATTTCAGTTTAGAATTTGTATAAATACTTCTTCATTTGAAGTATTTTGGGTGGATTAAAAAGCATTTATGTAGAATTTTGTTTTGAGCTAAAGGAGCTACTGTAATGAAGGCTGGACTAGTTTACTGGATTAAATAAAGCCGAGGACATTTCACTCGATTCATGTGCACTATGGGAAACAAATAAGTATCATTTCTCTGAGTTTGAATATTTTTTTCATTTATGTTATGAAATATTATATGCATGTTCTTATAATTCTTAAAATCAAACAAGGAATAATATCATCAGAATTAGCTTAACTGCTCTATGTTTTAATTGTTTGCTTATTTAATGTTTTCTACTAAATTTCTTAAGTCCAGGAATTCTTAATTGCTCCCTCACTTCTATAAATCTTTCCTTCTATTGGCCCCTAGTGCAGGATTCTTAATTGCCCTTGCTATTTGCCAAACTTCCCTTCTTCACTTGATCCCTGCTAAGGATTCTTCATTGCCCTTGGCCCTGGTTAAGATTCCATTCATTAAGACTTTTCATATTTGTCCTTGCTATGTTAGCTTGCCTTGTGAACTCTTACCTCAGTGATTAATCAAATCTTGTTAGACTTTTCCAAATTGACTCCATGGCCCAATGGCCTAAATACCTACTCCACCCATTTGTTTCCTTAATTCCACCAAACAAATCAAAAAAAAATTCTTAAGCATTGATAACTAGCCTCATATCATATCAAAACAATGCTAAATTATAAAGAGAGAGCCCTCTCTGGACTTAGGTCTGCTAGAACCCAAGTATAAAAGATTGGTTTGTGGTTACCTCAGAAATTTCTTTCTTTAACCTTAAGAAAATTCTAAGTGATAACAGACTACAAAGAATTAAATAAGGAAACTCAGAAAGACCATTTTCCATACCATTCATTGACCAAACCTTGGATACATTAGTTGGGAAGAAGTTTTTCTCCTTCCTGGATGGATTTAGCGGGTACAACCAGATCCAAATAGTTCCTAAAGATCAGGATAAGACCACATTTACATGCCCTTGGGGAACGTTCGCATACAGAGTCCTCCCATTTGGTCTCTGTAATGCACCTACAACATTCCAGAGGGCAATTTTAGGGAATTTTTTCTGACCTGATGGATGACAGTGTTGAGATTTATATGGACAATTTCATGGCATATGGAGATTCATTCGAAGAAGCATTGGGGAAGCTAGAAAAAGTTCTTGAAAGATGAAAGCAAGCACATGTCTCTTTAAGTACGGAGAAATACCATATGATGATGAATGAAAGAATAGTCCTGGGACATTTGCTTTCGGCTGTAGGAATCCGAATGAACCCAACAAAGATAAAGGTAATACAACATTTTCCAATACCCAGAACACCCACTCAGGTACGTAGCTTTATCAGTTGTGCTGGTTATTACAGGCACTTTATAGAAAATTTTGCTAAAACAACACATTTGCTTTTTCAATTACTGACAAAAGATGCAGACTTTGTGTGGACAAATGACTCTGATGCAACCTTTGTAAAGATCAAGGAACTGGTTTGTAGTGCTCCGATCCTTAGATGACCAAACTGGGCATGACCATTCCATATTCATGCTGATGCTTCCCAGACTGCAGTTGGGGCAGTTTTGGGGCCGCAAGTGGATAAGGTACCATATGCAGTATACTATGTTAGTAAGAACTTGGCTCCTGTTGAGTTAAACTACACATTGGCTGAAAAAGAATTCCTTGCTGTCATCTACACTATCAACAAGTTCCAACACTATATCACTGGTTACCCCACCTTTATACACATTGATCATGCAGCCATTAGGTATCTGATGAATAAACTTGTTACTCCTGGTCCTATTACAAGATGGCTTTTTCTACTTCAAGAATTTGATATTACCATAGTAGATAAACCAGGGAAGGACAATGTGGTTGCTGATTTTCTGTCTAGATTAGAAAATAATACCGAAGGTACACCTATTAAAGATAGCTTTCTAGATGAATATCTCTTTGCAATTTTTGCTAACACTCTGTGGTATGTAGATATTACTAACTATCATGCTACAGGGAAGGTACCTCATCATTTTTCATATAAGGACCAAAGGAAAATTATTCATCATAGTACCTGATATTCATGGATGAAAGGATACCTCTTTCATACAAGGGTTGAACAACAAATTCGGTGCTTTGTACCAGAGGATGATATATATGAGCTATTTAAGGCCGCCCATGGTGTACCTTGTGGAGGACATTTTGTAGATAAAAGAACAGGCAAAAAGGTGCTGCAAATGGGATACTAATGGCCTTCTATCATTTGTGATGCTAGAGATTATGTCTGAAGATGTGGCAGCTGTCAACGAATGGGACAACCTGGGAAATAAGATGAAATGCCATTATAGCCCCAGATAGTCCTTGAACCTTTTGAGAAGTGGACCATCAATTTTGTTGGAACCATCAATCCACCTTCCCACTAGAAGGTTCAGATCCTGGTCTGTACTGACTATGTGACTAAGTGGGTGGAAGCTAGAGCGGTTAAGAAAGCAATAGAATGGTTGGTGGCAGATTTCCTTTTTGAAAAGCTTTTTGCCCGATATGGTACCTTTAGGGAAAATGTTTTAGATTGAGGAGAACAGTTCACATCCCACATGATATAGAGGCTTATGCAGAAATATGGGGTTAAACACAGAGTGATAACTCCTTACCATCCCCAAGCGAGTAGACAGGTAGAAAACATAAACAAGGTATTAGAAAATATCTTGACAAAAAATGTAGCAAGTCATCACCAAGATTGGTCACAGAAACTTCCATAAGCTCTTTGGGCGTATAGGATGACATGGCAGAACACAACTAGGTTTTCACCATTTGAGCTAGTCTATGGGAAATCCCCCTTTTTCCGGTAGAATTCGAGATCGGTACGCTCAGAACAACTCTGGAAGTGCGATTAGACTTATCAGAGGCCCATAAACACCAGCTGGAACAACTCAATGAGTTAGAAGAGATTCGTTCAGTAGCTATCCAGAGAACCATTGCTATCCAACAATAGAGAATGAAATGGCACAATAAATTTATCAAGAATAAGGTGTTTTATACAGGAGACTGGGCATTGTTATATAACTCCCGGTTCAAAGACTTTAAAGGAAAGCTTCACACTCATTGGATGGGACCCTATGAACTGGACGTTGTATTCACCAATGGAACAGTTAGATTGGTTACAGTAGATGAAAATCATACTTCCTTCCTATTGAATGGACATTGTCTGAAGTTATACCACCATCCAACTTCTAAACATGCCTTCATCAAACATCTTTCTGATGCATCTAGTTTGATGGTTGTTGGTGTAGAGAATGCTCCCTCTGCCTTTTGTTATAGATATA
>APFE030193331.1:108970-135538 GCA_000404065.3 Pinus taeda
CCAGCACTTAAAGAAATAGTTACCAAGCTTTACGATACCAGAATACGTCTCTAGCCTAGACCTCTAGATGTTGTGCGTTAAGTTCCAAAGCTTTGTTAGATTCATTGGATTTATTTTAAGTTGATCTTGCTTAACAGTTTGCCTTTCAGGTTCACCACGTGATGTATGTATAATTCCTAAATGCGGTCTAAGATGATAAACAAACGTTTTAACTTCTTTCAGCAATGAAAATCCTAGCTACTAAAGGGAAGAAAGTCAAGCATCTTTTCTTCACAGAGCACAGAGCACACGCTAACATGCACAGTCCTAAATCAAGCCAAGCATTCAAAATGCAAATGCACATGCATGTATTTGTTTTTCAACTCTCTTAATGTGCAAATGACGCTAAGAAATCTATGTGGAAAACTGAATTACTTTTAAAGTGACTGTACTCAACAAAATTCTTTTTTCAAAACGAAGTGAAAGCAAGAGAGACACTTTGCGATTTTGAAATGGAAATTGCTTTTCGACACTCTAAAACTAGTAATTCAATCTTATTCAAAAGTAACTGTATAATCAACTATCTAAAATAATGGGATTGCTTTCTAAAACTGAAATGACAGCTACGACACTTTCAGATCTAGAGATGACAGTCTGACTATGTTACTTTTTGCAAAAGAGAACTAAAACGATGCACAATACATGAAAAATGTTTATAGTTCTTTACACTAAGGAGGCAGAATAATGCAAGAGAAGGGGGTATTCCCAGAAGTACACTGACTATAGACAGCAAAAACTCTTGAATAAGACTTAAAACATTGAGAAAAATCCACAGTCCGAGGGAAAATTCAATCCTCCCTAACCATCGCACCTGTTACACAGTGAACTCAGTATGCAGCGCACCTACTCCATTCGAGAAGTGCGATGCATACAAGCTTCCTTGAAGGTAGGGTGCGATGGTTACAATGCGAGAATTTGAACGAGATTTCACTCACAGTTTGCAGTTTAGTTCAGGTGTTTAAGCTGAATAAGTACAGATCAATGTATGTAAAACACAGGGGTGATCTAAGAGGTTACTAGAGCCACCACTTAGGGCAATTAGATTGCTTGCAGATCTATTGTTTAATTCATAAACAAAACACGGATATTGACTGAAGCAGCATTGATCTACTTTTCATTTGTATGACAAATGCATTTCGAAGGCTATTTGGCTTGACTTCAGGCTCCGTTTGTATGTTTACAAAAGAAACAAGGATAGATAGGTTAACAAGTAATCTAGTCGCTCCCCAGTGGAGTCGCCATTTTGTTATATGGGAATAGTGTCCACACAGATGCTGCTATTCCCACTAAGATGGGTGGCTATCTCAGAATCAAACAATCAAAGTCTACTATTGATTCCTTTTATGAAAATAGATGAGAGGAGAACCAAGAGGGCCAACCTGAGTCTTGCGCTCGATTTCCTCTCCTTCTTGATAGAGTTTTGCTGCTTTCTCTTTGTCTACTCAACTTTAAAAGGACCTGTATAATCACATAAACATACTACTATGCAAGAAACAAGGATCTAAGTTCATAAATAAAGCAGGATCAGATGTGCATTAACCATATACAAGCATATATAAACAAGTACACAAGAATATGGAAGGAAACAAGAATAGATTTATTCAGATGAAAAGTAGCAAGAAGATTACAACCATGTGCTCTGACCCAGCATCATCCTCTAGCTAAGAAGCCCTTCTTCACCTCAAGCAAAGAAAAATCACCCAACACTGTGAATGTACACCAGAATACCAACAACACTTCTCTGTAAGATACAAAATTCCAGCCTTTGGATCTTTGTGATGAGGGATCCATATATAGATGATTACAAAGAGGTGAGTCATATATATTATCTGTCTAGAAATTTGCAGTATGTCTCTTACCACTCGCGTTGGGCTTGGCATGGAAACTTCGACCGTCGGCATCACGCAGTCCCATAGGTCCTGTAAAACATCGACGGTGGTCGGGTCCATATTGATCAGGGAAATTAATAACTTAAATCTCATAGTGCCATGATTTGTTCAGTGGTCACCCAGTTGTGATATATAAGCTGACCAATATTCAAATTCGACCGTTCACTCCTTTTTTGGTTCATTAATGCGATATGGACTGGGGAGCATTTCAAATTCAGTACTGACTGCATATCTTAAATGCCCGTCGTCTGCTCCTTGGTGCCTCAGATTGACCATCTTTTCATGAATAGTGGTTTCAACGGTCACTTTCCTACCTTTCTGCGTAATAGTGCAACCCTTCCTGTGTGACCGCGATTCTTGTAACAAATGCTTCTTACGTGGAACCTTGTTTCCACGCAGCTCTTTGCAGACTTGTTTATAGTCCCATGCCCTCTTTCAACTACTTGAAGTGCTGAGACTATACTTCGGTCGATTAGTCAGGTAGCGTTCCCACTCATGTAGAGCTTCAGGCGACTACCATTTACTTTTCCTGGGAAGGTCTCTCCATTAAGCTTAACGAGCTAGACCGCGCCACCATCTGTGACCTCTTTAATGACATTTGGATCCAACCAATGCATTCAGAGTTTTCCAGGGAATTTCTCAAACTTTCTATTGTACAGTAATACCAAATCGTTGACTTTGAATGTGTGCAACTTGATGTGGCGATTGTGCCAAGCTTTCTCGTGTTGTTTCTGTACCTGCTGATGGAAGCCTGCTAGAAATCGTTCTTCCTCTAATTCTTCCAGTTGCGCAAGCCTCTCTTCCAAGGCTTCATGGTTGGCCATGCCTATCATCGCTGCTATCTGCAAACTGGGTACAATGTATTCCATTGGCATGACGACCTCCATGTCGTAGACTAATTTAAAAGGTGCCTACCCTATCAATTTTTTGCATGTGGTTCTGTATGCCCATAACATGGCATGTATGCATAAAATCCCAATCAATTCATTGCGCATTGCATACTTTGGTCAATGCATTCTCCAGGATCTTGTTGAATGCTTCTACGGTCCCATTCACTTGCGGATGGCATGGCGTGCTTTGCTAATGATACACCTGGAATTATTCAATAAGTGCACTGATAGTTTCATTTAGGAAGTGTGTTCCGCAGTCACTCATTAGAATTTTTGAGCATCCAAACTGCACTAAAATGTTGTCAAATAAAAATTTTGTAGCTGTAGCAGCCGTGCATTCCTTAACCGGCTATGCTTCCGACCATCTAGTTAAATATTTTTTCGTAGTGATGATATAACACGCACCTATCTTCCCTTGAGGGGTGATAGGCCCCACAAAATCTATGGCCCATTTTTCGAATGGCTGCAGCGTCATCTATGGATTGAGTGGCATTTCATCCCTTCGTGATGGTTTCCCAGTCTGCTAGCATACATCATAGGCCTGATAGCATGCTTTTGAGTCTTGATGTAGGGTTGGCCACCATAGTCCATCGCGAAGAATCTTCTGTGTTGTTGCCCGTCCCACATAGTGTCCTCCTGCAACCCCCCCATGTGCTTTTGCAATGTACTCATTCAAATTCTGGTACATATCTTTGTAATATTTCGTCATTTCCCATTTTGTAGAGGTGCCCCACGATAACAGTAAAATCCGTCGCACGTACCACCAATTCTTTCTTCTGTTGAATTGAATATTCCTGCAGCACGGTCCCTGTGGTTAAGAAGTGGATTATATCCTCGAAGTGGCCATCCATGACACGCATTACATAAAGTTGTGCATCAGGTAGTCCTTCCTCTAAATTTTTTGGCTCCTCCTCATTCTCAATTCGGGACAGGTGATCTGGGCCTGCGTTTAGGTGTCCCAATTTTACGATGACCTCGAAATCATATTCTTGAAATTGTAACAACCATCTACAAATGCACCCCCTGAACATAGGCTTGTTCACCAGGTATTTCAATGCGGAGTGATCAATATACATTTTTAAGGTGCCCACCAAGCAAATAGTGGCGGTATTTTTGGAGTGCGTATACCATCGCCAACCCCTCATGCTCAATAGTGGAGTAATTCTTTTTCACTTTAGACAATTTTCGACTCATGAATGCAATTGGGTGATCAATGCCTTCCGCTCCTTCCTGTGTGAGTACACTGCCCAACGCGATACACGACGCATCAACATGTACATGAAATTCAATGTCCCATTTCGGGAAAACCAAAATGGGGGTGGATGCCATCTTTTCCTTGAGAATCTCCAGACTTTCCTTACAGTCATTATTCCAATAATATGTAGCATCCTTTTCTAACAATTGTTCCATTGGAGGCATGATTTGTGCATAGCCCTTGATAAACTTTCGATAGTAACCAATGTGTCCCAACATGGTACGAAGTTGTTTGACACTACGCAGTGCTTGCAGATTGAGTATGACGGCGATCTTCGCAGGGTCCACCATCAGGCCTTCTCTGTAGACTACATGGCCAAGCAAGTTGCAAAAGGGATGAGGAATGTACACTTCTTACGATTCAGCGTAATTTGTTGTCGGCAACACGTATCTAGCATCAACCGTAAGCTTGCTACATGTTTCTTGATGAGCCCAAATACAGTCCAATCGTCAAAATAAACCTCCAAAAACTTATGAATGAATTCCTTGAATGTGGCCACTACTACTTGTGAAAATATCATTGGCGTATTCTTCAACCCAAAGGGCATAAAAATCTACTGAAAACATCCCCATTCAGTTGTGAAGGCGGTCTTTCTCCTATCTTCTAGCACGATCGTGATCTGATGGTACCCCGAGAACCCGTCTGTAAATGAATACACTTCCTATCCACCCACGTTCTCTAGGAATTCATTTGTAAAAGGGGTCATGAACATAGGCATCGTTCAATTTTCGGAGGTCTACGCAGATTCAAATTTCTCCCTTCTATTTTTTCTCCTGCACTATCATAGGATTCACCTAGTCAGACTCTTCTACAGGTTCAATAATTCCTGCTACAAGCATTTTGTCCAATTCTTCACGAAATTTTTCCTTATACTTCAGATTCAAATGGTAAGGACGCTGCTTAACTGGCTATGCATCTAGTTTTAGAGTTATCTTCATCATCGCCAGGTCATCGAGAATCCTCTTTAAATCTGTTATTTTGGTCGGGAACAAGTCTTGATATTCGCGCAGTAACTTGATGACCTTATCCACCATGGAATCATCCCAATAATCCGCCAAGGTCGCATACTTCAGTTCCTCATCTGTACCAATGTTCACCTGTTTTGTTTTTAGTCGCACGGTGATTTCGGGGTCCTCGATCGATGGTCCTCAAACTTCATGACTCCCTTTTGTTTCTGGAATGTTAATGTTTTGGGGATCATCATCATCATCCTCCACCTGCATATTGTAACATTCTAGGGCATGGCTTAACTGGTGTGACCATTTTGGTTGAACTTTTTCTTCTGGTTCTTATGGTATTTTGAAGATGGTGGCCTTCACAACTTGTAGCGCATCATCAACAGTATCTATCCATTGGTCTTCAAACAAGAATGTTAATAAAAACCCTCCATACAAGATATCCCATTCGCCCGTACCATGTTGAAGTTCTGTCTCAGTATACTAGTTCCTTCAAATGACATCCAGGGTATGATAAAATAAGTGTACCCATTTAGGTTTGGGTTCTTCACCATAGGCTTTGGTCCATTTGGTGAGGTGTATGCATGGGTTATTGCGTCCATCGTATTTCTTGTTTATTCGTAGTTTCGGCTTCCTAAAACTTAGCTGCATCATCCTTCTGCAATCACGCCAGTTTACAAAATTTCCTTCATGTGTTCCCCACCAATGCGCAGGTGTTGCACGCAACACCCACTTTAATGCATCAAATCTCTGGTGCTCTAGTACTGTACTCTCAAACTTGCTCAAGAATTCATCCACCACTATCAATCCATCATATGTTGGTAGATCTCGAGCTTGGGTGGTTACACATTACAGTGATTTGGTCATCAAATTACAATTTAGTGTCGTCACTCCACTCAACTGATTGTGCCATCGTTCAACTTCTTCACCGGACTCCGAAAGGCAGGATTCGGTTTGCTCCCATGGGACCCTTCCATCTGCGGTTGAGTTTAGCCAATCCTGGTTTCGAGCGGTTATTTTGTAGATACAATCTAACTCCTCATCACTTCCATTATCGCACATGGGTTCTGTGTAACGTTCTCCTTCAGCAGGATCCAGTGGGACTATCACACATAGGGACTTTTTCTCGAAAATCATTTTCTGCTTCTTTAGGTTCATCACTCCATTCATATCGGTGGCCTAGTATATTCCTAGTAATGCAGGGTAAGGGTTACTATCATCTACGATCTCTATTACCTTGAATTTGTTTGTGCGTTCGCACCTTCAATATCCACTGTCACTCCTGTCAATCTTCCCATGGGCAAGATATTTTGTTGGTTCGCCATTCGCAATTGAATGGGAGACTATTATAGTGCAGGCCTACCCAAGCGTTCCCAAGTCTGCTTTGGTAATACGTTCGCGTCCGACCCCAAGTCTAAGATTAATTGATCCATCTCATATTTGCCAATTTGCATTGTCAACCGCATCTCCCATCTGGTGTGCAAAGCATGCTTCCCCATTTTTCGAACTACACATGGCTCCCCTAACCCTGTGCATCTAGCATCAGCTCTCGTAACCCTTTAACTACCTTATTATCGCGCAACAGTTTCATACATGTCTCTAAAAAGGTAGTTAGCATAGAAGGATCCAAGCTCATCTTTGGTTGATCCCTACTACTTGAAGTAGAGACCTCCATGAAGCTCTTCTTAGCTTCCATAAACATTTCTTTTGTGTGGTCCAAGTCAAATCCAAGTTCCTTTGCAGAAGCCTTACATATCCAGGTATCCTCTTCAGGCTACTTCCCCTTTTCCTCTCCCATGGTCTGCCACTTCTGAGCATCATTTTTACATTGGGGTCCTCTTCGCGTGGTTCGGACCTCATAATCTAGATATTTTGTGTTGGAGCAGGCTGCAACACCCCTTTTTTGCACATTTGTGTAGTCAGTGTCAGACAATCTATTATTTCATGATCAAACTGTTTACAATACGGGCAAGATAGTCTCATCGGGTTGGTACAATCACATGCATAGTGCCCAGGTCCTCCGCAATTGTAACAAATTAGCTGTTCGCGGCCCCTCCTAGGCCCCATTCCCCCGTGACCTCAACCACGCCCTTGGAAGCCACCCCATGCTATTACTATAGATGGATCGAGGCCTCGTGTTTCTGTTTGCATTCAATAAGCTGGGGTCTTATCCATCATTAGTTCATAACTCCAACATGTTTGCTCATCATGACCCACTGATCTATAGAAATTATAGTACAGTTGCTGCGGTGTCTAGGTATATTTCTGCAACTGGTGGCAGTTTTCTGTTGCGTTCTTTCCTCCCACCTGACAAATCATGCACCAGAGAGCAGCAAATGCACTCATTCCTTCTTGCGCCTCCAGTCTCAGCGACATCAATCCCCCTCCTACCAAATAGTTTGCAAATACTGGACAGTGATCCTTATCGTGACCCTGGCCTTTTCATTTTATACACCACACTTCTTCACGTGCCTTTGGCTGGGGTGCCCTATCCTACTTCAAACTCTGCATCTCCAAGCATAGGTTTTGTAGTTGTGCATGGATCTGTTGGATTCCCAACCCCGAATCCTGTATCAGAGTTTCACGCAACCTCATCGTCATTTCTAATGCCTTTTCCTGGGTTGAGAGCTTATGTTGCGATAGTTCCATCCTCAGGTGTGGTGTCAAAGATGCCACAAACCACGCACGGTGATGCACATCTGTTAGTGTCATATTAGCCTCATGGATCATACCTTTCAGCCTTTGATCCAGGTCCCAGGGTGTTTCACTTGGAAGCATCGCGATCTCCTTGAATCCTATAATCGTCTGCGTCTCTGATTTCGGTCAACTAAATTCTTTGTTCAATGCAATCTAAATTTCTACTATTCCGGCATTCAGATGATCATTCGAGTGCTTGATATACCAAGTCAGCACACGATCTTGTAGCGCGCTTACCAATGTGGCCTTCTTGATGTTATCATCGGTAACCCCGTGCGCTTCCCACACTGCTCTTACTACGAACCAAAACTGATATGGGTCTTCGTTTCCTACTCCCTTGAATATAGGCAACTTGATTGCGCTCGCCATGCTAAACTGTTGGATTGGTGGAGGTGGGGTGGGCAAAGTTGGCGGTGATGAAGGTGAGGGGAGTGGTCGCAATAGAGGAGATGATAACTGCAGAATGAGCTGCCCGATCAAACTGAACACACTCCTCGGAGAAACCCAAGTGCGCTCTTCCCCACTTACTCGTGGTGGTGAAATTAAAGGACTATTTCCTAACCCTTCGATCCCTTTGAAGATTTGTTTGCTTCGCATCGTTCTACACATTAATGTATGTGCATCACCAGTTTTTCACATAACAGCATCTTAATCCAGTTATTCAAAGACTTGATGTACTTACCTCGTGGTCCTTTGAGAAAGTGTCTTTCGGCTTCACTGTAGCTGAAAATCATGTCTATCACAAATTAAGTGATAAACCCTCCTATTATCCGATCCAACCAATGATCTACAACCTGCGCAATCTTATCTTTGGATGCCTCTAGCCTGCACACTAACTCCGGAGTCCACACTATTGGCTGATCAAGCTTACACCTCCTATGGCTATCTGCTAGCTTCGCAATCCAAGCATATAGTTCTAAAGAGAATGTCATGAAGAAGATCTCGTGGATTTTTGTATATATGAAGTGATCCAACCACCTTTCCTCAGATATCTATGGAGTTTTGTTTTCTTGTATTATGAACTCGTGCAACTTTTGATCGAACCAATCTTCAATCTCTTTCTTCGTAGGGTTCCAATGTTCCGACATCAGACATCCCTTAGGCAAATCCCAGTCCTGGAAATGAAACCATTTGTTGGCTTATTGGGGCCTGACCCAGGTTCAGAGATGTTCAGCCAAACAAATCCCGACACTACCAGCCCTTTCGGCAATAGCCCACGGAGAGCGGACTAAAGTCTCACTGGAGGTAGTATGGGAGGGTGTTGGAACTAGGTTTTCGCACCCTAGGGATGTCCAAATGTGGTCTAGTTTTGCGTGGAGTGATCCTACGTGCTGTGTTCTTTCGTGTAGCTGTCTACTCGGAGAAACTATCATGGTCAAGCACGGATGTAGTCTACCCTTTTTTGTGTTTTAAAATCATTGTAGATCTTTTGCTTATTATGAAGATACATTTCCTTCCAGTTATTATTTGACATAAACAGACATGAGCGTAATCATAAATCAGGAACAGGTGCATAAACCAAAATCTAAAATAGATACACAATATTTCAAATCAACTTAACTTTATTAATGCCTTTACCCAATTACAATCCACTTCTAGCCCTATGCACATAGCTGCAGGGGTCTGCGCACACAGCTGTAGACTCTAACCAAGCCTTCGCGCACATAGCTGCAGAGCCTCTATATCCTATTACAACCAAAACTTTCACTTACAAACTCAAATCTATTTTCCCTTTCAGCCGCCCATATCACTTCTATTACCAAAAAGCTATCTTTTACACCTAGAGCCTCGCTCTTATTTATACATCCATGGTCCATGGACCATGGGTAGGCCGACACATTCTAGATTAATTTATAATATTTTAGGGTGGAATACCCTTAGACTTGACCCATTACAATTCGTTCTTTGTGCACTTCGCAGAGCTTTTACAATACCATACCCAAAAATGTGGGCTTTAAGCCCCAAAACAATTACACGGGGGATCCGCTGCCTAACAGTAGCCGAATAAGCAAGCGAGTGCAAAGGAAATGACAACGATCGAGGAGGAAGTTGATAAGATAAATGAGCATTGAGGAATTTGAAGAGCCAGTGGAGAAAGGAAGCCAAAGGCCAAGGATGTCAGGTATAAGAAAACAGAGAATTGTTTGAATGTGTTGGTTGTTGTGTTGTTGAAACAGTTGGAGGAAATAAAGGCAGCTGGAGAGGGTCCAACAAAGAAAAAAAGGGCTGAAGGACCAACAGGACAGAAGGCATTTGAAGGATGAGCTTCTCAGCTAATCATGTTACCCTGTGAAAGAATTAATTAGGTATACAATGCAGCCTAAAGAATAATTTTGTGATGTAATGAATAGAGTTTTATCTAACATTGTTTGAAGGGAGAAGTAGTCAGGAGAGAAGAAGTTATACTGAATCATTTACTGTGACAGTAAGAACAGATGCTTGAACAGAAAGTTTTTCTTTATGTAGAGCTTAGTGCAGCTAACAATAGACTGACTAAAGTTGTGTGAAGACATTATTGGAGAGAACAAAGGATATTGGAGACTCTATGTGGACGATATGAAGAGTTGTAAAGACTCCTTCATAGGAAGATTGGTTGTCATTGATGTTGTAGCACGGAGACTACAATAAAGTTGTATACAGACAGAACAAAGTAATGAAGAGTTTTCAGAGCAAAACATTACTATCAAATGTGCTTTGACAAGATTGGGTCAGAACTCTTGGGGCTGGTGCCTCTGAAGTAAGTAGGATTGGAGTCCTTGGGGCTGGTGCCTCAGAAGTAAGAAGGATTGGAGTCCTTTGGATTGGTGCCTAGAAGTAAGAAGGATTAGTGTCCTAGGGATTGGTGTCTTAGGAACTAGAAGGATTGAAGTCCTTCAGAGTTGGTGCTCCTAAGTCCAAGATTGTTGCCTTAGCGAAATAGAGTTGGAGCTCTGGAGGTTGGAGCCTCACAAAAGTCCAAGTTGGTGCTTGGAAACTGATTGCAACCACTTATATATTTATCTATTTCTCTGCAAAGATTATATTAATAAAATAATTTATTATTTTTGTTCATCTTGTGTTTTGAATATATAAATGTTTACCCGTAAAACGATAATTGAAAAAGAAATATTGATTCAACCCCCCCCCCCCCCCCCCCAGTATTTCCAGAAGAAACATTCTAGATTTTCATAAAAAACATGAATGGAGTTTCCACACTATTTTGGATTGGGATCTGATGTCTCTCTTTTGGTCCTCAATTTCATGCATTTTATTCATCTCTAATCAAATTTCGTATTACTCGGTATTAGTCAAACATTCATCAATATTTCCTCCATCTTGCTTATATGAATCACCAAGTCTAAGTTGAAACAAAATTGTAAGTTTTAACACTGGTTCTAGGCATTCTCTCAACCATTCATTTAGCACGCATAACCCTAGCATACATGGATCAAGACTTCCTTCATTCGTGCAGCGGTATTTTACCCAACAGGTGCACAACATGTAAGTCATCTTTCACTTGAGACAATAACATAGTGCTCATGAGGGGAAACGAAACTATAATCCCAAGAAACTAGTTCTCCCAAGGTAAAAGTTTTCATGGGCTCAATTTCCACCTCTTATCATTGAAAAGGAACATTGAATGCCATAATTACATGTACAATAATGAATGCTTTTCACAGCTGGAATTCTAATAAAATTGCTCATTCAAAACCACATAGAATGTATTTTGGATATGAATTTGTTACTAGTTAAAGCATTTGTTTCCTCCAATAGCTTTAATTCATTGAAGCTTTTGATATTGCATCAAACCTTACCATTTTTGTACCATAAAATATTCTCTCTATCATCCACATGCAGGCTTTCCTCTCATAGCTTAGCTTTAGGCATGCTCTATTAGAACTTGTCGGCTCACAAATTTATGTGATTATATATATTATAAAAAAATGCTAATGAAAGGAAAAGCTAATGTTGCAACCTTCATTCAATGTTTTCACCATATGTTATAGAAAAAAGTAACCAAGTCAATCCACCTTCCAACCACCAATTTGATTTCCACCATTTTTTTATTGGACAAGAAAGACAGCATGGAGTTGTCCTTCCTTTTGCTATTGACGTTTTCACTACACATTCAAAGAATACGAAACGAGGCCATTTCCACTTCTACAACACATGAGGTGAGTGTCTCGATCATATACACATATTTTCCTTTTTGTGATACCAAAAATGATGCACAGGACATAGGGCCTGCAACTCAACTACTTAACAGACACGTAATAAACTTGAAAACCCACACAATAAAAATGAATATAAATATTAGAAATAATTAATTAATAAATAAAATATTTACAGGAGAATTATTGGCGTTTCATTCCTCTCTTTAACTCAATTACACACTTACATGCCTCATGGGATCACCTAGATTTATACAAGTATATCTAAACCCAAATTAGGTTCTAGATCCTAAACAAACTCCCGCAATGTCTCTCATGATCAATAAAATCTCTCACTTAATCCCTTATCTCTAGATAATATCCAATTAACCCACAATTCTCCCAATTCTTCCAAAATTCTCTCGAACCTTCTCACATTTAAAATAATTCTCATTCTCTCCTAAAACTATGGGAAAATACAATAAATAATTAAATCCTAACTTAAGAATCTTAGTCCTTTAGAGAAAATTCAACCCTAGGTTAGATGCACCTGCATTAGACAAGAAAATCATGGTCTCCCAACCATATGTCTTCATAAGTTGATAAAACTTCTCTAGGATCCCAAACTTTACTCTCTTGTTGATGATCAATTCTTTGTTGTTCTTCTTCAATCTTTGTGACTTTTAATTCACGGGTTTCTAAATTTTATGCTGCAATTCTTCTCCTTCTTTGTTGATGTATACTCAAGCAGTCAAATTTATCATGTTGTTCTGCCTCATCTTGCAATATATTGGATTATGTTCATTTTCCATTAGTTTCCTTAGTTCTTCAATTTCAATACCCAATCTAGTTTTCAGCTAAAATTTATTGTCACTAGCCTGGAATATCAATTCATCATCTTTAACATTAAATTTCAAATTACATTTTATCTCAGACTCCACATTTTTATTACTTGAACATTTCTCTTCCTTATCTACAACTTTCTTAGATTCAAGTTTCATCAATATATTTTCTAGCAATTGTAGTTCTTTACATTCCATGAGCATTTTATAGTCACTTTCAGAAATCATTTCAAAATATTGGTCTTCATTCCCGAATGAAACAAAATTAATATTTTTTCCATCATCTACAACACATCCTGCATCCACACACCAATTGTCAGGTTTGAAACCAACATAATTGTTATCTCCCATTGATGATTCAATCATCATATGTGTATCTTCTAAGCAGTTTGTGGCACCATTTGTGGTAATCAGACCCACGTTCATATCAATAGACTTGATTTTATTATCATCACTATCTTCACCAAGCATCGGTCCTTGTTATGGTTCACAAATTCATACATTCATCTCAATTATTTAGAGCTTTTCTGCTTCCCTTAACAAAACTTTCAACTTGCGATTTTGTCTTCATGCAATCAATTTCTTGATTGACCATTGGGCCCTCAACTCCATAATCTCTTTCTTGAATTCTTCATCATTTATGCTAACTGCTATGGCATCTATATGCCTTTTTGTTGAATCTTGAAAATAACTATCTATTGTCATATTTATTTTCTCTACCATGTTCACCACCACATACTCTTCATTTAATTATAGAGAGATTTCAATCCATATGAAAATTAAGGTATCTTGATAATTTTTTGTTGGTACATATATACCATTCATGATTTTCTATGTGCATATACCATTTTATATATTACCACCATTACAATCTGTGAATAAATAAATCTATCCATTCTCAAACCCACACATGGTTTTATGAAACCATATATCACCCACTCAAAACCATGTGTGACAAGTCACCTTTTATCATTCAACATTTATTCTAATCAAATAATTTTCTCATTCCTTAATAACTTATCCAATATCTTGACAAAAACCACCATGCTTTAAAACATCAATTTATCTTACCATTTACTTTCACCTTTACCTTTACTATTTACTTTCACCTTTAATACAACACCTCTAACTTTACTATTTACTTTCACCACTCATTCCTTGTTAAATAAAAGTTTTACGTGAGTTATTTTTAAGAGTGGAAAGAAATAATATGAAAAAATCCGTTATAATGTTACATCTTTGAAATCTCAAAGACAATTTCCTTCACACGTAGTCTCCTTGAAGATGGGCACATTCTCCAATGATCGTTCGCCATAAAAACTATGATTGCATTCAAATAAAGAATGTATCCATCCATTCAGAACAAAAGTATAACCTTACCATGAGTTGTTGATGTTTCTCTTTTGGTCCTTGATTTCATGGATTTTATTCAGCTCTAATCAATTTTTTTGTTGTTCAATATTGGTCAAACATTCATCAATATTTCCTCCATCCTTCCCATATGAATCACCAAGTCTGAGTTGTAACAATGTTGTAATTTTTAACATTTTTTTAGGCATTGTCTCAACTATTTATTTAGCACACATCACCCTACGTTACATGGATCATGACTTTCTTCCTTCATGCAACAGTAGTTTACACAAAGGGTGCACAATGTCTCAGTAAACTTCCATTTGAGACAACAACATAGTGCTCATGAGGCAACAACCAAACCATAATCCCAAGGAATGAGTTCTAGGCTAGAAAATTTCATGGGCGGAACAACTTCAACATACTAGATCAATTTTCACTTCTTATCATCGAAAGGGAGCACTGAATGACATAATGTCATGTACATGAATGAATTCCTTCCAGAATTAGAATGCAAATAAAATTCTCATTCAAAACCACATAGAATATATTTTGGATATGAATTTGTTTCCGGTTAAAGCATCTATTACCTCCAATAACTTTAATTCTTTGAAGGTTTTGATATTTCATCAAACCTTACCTTTTTTGTACCATAAAAGCTTCCCTCTATCATCCACATGCATGCTTTACTCTCACATCTTAGCTTCAAGAAGGCTCTATGAGCACTTGTTCTCTCACAAGCTTTTGTGATTATATATATTATAAAATGCAGCAATGAAAGGAAACAACAATGTTGTAGACTTCATTCAATGGTTTCACCATATACTATGGACAAAACTAACCAAGTTTATCCACCTTCCATCCACCAACATGATTTCCACCACTTTTTTGTTGGAAATGTAAGACAACATGAATTTTCCTTCCTTTTTCTACTAATGTTTTTGCTGCATGTTCAAAGAATATAGAACGAGGTCATTTCCACCTCTATGACACACAAGGCGAGCAACTTGATCATATACATGGGTTTTTCTTGCTTTGATACCAAAAATGATGCACAAGCCATAAGGCCTACAACTTAACTAGTTAACACACACATAAAAAAGCTGAAAATCCACACAATAAGAATGCATATAAATATCATAAATAATTAATTAATAAATAAAATATTTACAGGAGAACTTTTGGCTTCTCATTCCTCTCTTTAACTCACTTGTACATGCATCATGGACTCGCCTAGATTTATACAAGTATATCTGAACCCAAAGTAGGCACTAGACCCTAAACAAACTCCCATAATATCTCTCATGATCCATAAAACTCTCACTTGATACCTTATCTCTATATAATATCTAATTAACCCACAATTCTCTCAATTCTTCCAAAATATTCTTGAACCTTCTCATATTTACAATAATTACCATTCTCTCCTAAAACTACAACAAAATACAATAAATAATTAAATCTTAGCTTAAGAAACTAACTCCTTTAGTAAACGTTCAACTTGCTGCTGCTTTTTCTAGAAATTGTAGAAAAAGTGCTTCAGGAGATATGAAAGCTTCCTAGAGACAACCTCTGTTTGAAGGGGGAGATCAATGCCTAGAACATATTAAATATTTCTTGACATATTTATATTAAAGACTTGCAACAATTTGGTTTGTCACAAATAATGAAAATGGGTTCGATTCAAAACCATTCATAAAGGTACAATATATGAAGTAGCTTGTACACAAGAGTACTGGGGAAAAATATTCAACTTAAGGTGGCCAAATCAGATTAGGAATGTGCAGCTATATAATTTTTGAAACATAGGTAATGGGAGAAGATAGTAGAAGAGGAGTCCACCATATAAATCTTAAGGTCTAATAATTCTATATATCAAGGCTCAGAGAGAAGTGAGTGAGAGACATTGGTGTGAAATGCTAAGATGCATGCAACACTTTCTAAATACTCAATTTCCACCATGAAACAAGAATTATCCATTAATTTTTTGATTTAAATGAATCTGCATATTAAGGGAAATAGAGTTAGATGCTACTTGACATGAAATCTATGAATAATGTTTAACACATATGACAATACAAAGAGAGAACAACATACTACAAATCTTATAAGTTGGAATCACCTTACACATTCTACTATTGCATTGAAAAAAACCAACATACAACAAGCTTCAGACATGCCTTTAGGAAAAAAAGAAAAGGTCCCGTACGAGAGAAGTATTTCCCAAAAATTTTGAACCTTTCTTGAGTGTTTCTTCCCTCCTTTTATAAGGAGAGGGAGAGCTTGAAAATTGGCTACAAAAAATCTCAAGCCTCAACATCGAGTTGTCTGCTTGATTAGCTGTCTTGGAACACAGGCTATATCGCCTCAAATTATTGCAACAAAAGGATGATTTTCTTTAAAATTGTTACACAAAAATTTGTCACCATCCCTGCTACCCCTCTCCCGTATCTTGGAGGACTCATTCCGGGACCTATGAGAAATGACATGGCCTACAAACACTTGCATTGCATTCCTCTGAACATGAGCTTCGTTTGCCCTGAAGACATCTCCTACTGAAAAGCCTTAAAAATAGCTCTTTTTCCATTGGCGTGGTCCCATAGTTCAGCCTTCGCGCCAAGGGGACAAATCCTCCAAAGAGGGCGCGCCAGTTGGCACTCTGTCAAAGAGTCGCACCCACGCCAACCATATTCAGAGGTGTTTTTTAACAAATAAATGGCGGAAGTTTCGTCCTAACAAATTCCTGGACTGCTATCTATCTTGAGTTGGGTGGTTCGGCTACGGGTTTCAATAGAGAGGAAGTGGTTTGCCACCTCCCATGGAAGCTTCCTTGATGATATGGCCAATCCCATGATTATTGGTTATGATCCCAACTCCCCTTCCTCCATCTATGAAAGCTTGCCCATTTCCTTTGCAAGCTAGTTTTTGAGTTCTAGAGTTTCAGAATTCCCAAATTCCCAAGAGCTTCATGCTGCAAGAGCCTTCTTGATTCCCTTAACGCCAAATCCAAGCAAGGAGACTATTGTCCAAGATCCAAAGAAAGAGAGGCTTGTCCTTATTCCCGACAGGCTTTGTGAGACATGTACTACTGACTACCCGCCAAAGGAGAATCCAACGTCAGAACATTGGTTGTACTCCCCTTTGATTGATTATTAATGAACGACTATTGTTTATGGTTCCACTCTTGTTATTATTTATGATGATGATGAGTTATGTCTTTTCTGACTGACATATAGTTGTGTGTACTAGATTTTATGCTTGCGTTTGTGTTGTTTCTTGTATGTGCAGGTGTCCATTCATGAAGATCATGAGGATTGTGATCTGCCAGAGCAGAGGAACGAGAGCACCACCTCTCCTACAAACAATAGCGTTGGAATCCAGGTAGGCCTTCATCGATGGTCTGTTTATTTGCAATTAAGAACTTGCGCTATAGCGTTTGATGATTGTTGCTAGACCCAGTCTGGGCTAGTAGGAATCGCCTTTGTCCGCATAGGGGATTTACCTCCTCAACAATTTGGCAACTCCACTAGGGAGCTTGTCTTGCCCTTCTGTTTGTTTCTTGATTTTTTGCTTGCTTGGTTAGCCTTTTGGGCTCGGTTCTTTTGCTATTTTTGCTTCTTGGTTTACCTAGTTATCGTTGGCCTGGTTTTGGATTGCTTGTTTTTCATTTTGGCACAGCAAACTTGACTAGCGCGCTTTTTTACGTAACAGTCGCGCCAATTGGAGCAAGTTGTCAATATATCACTCGCGCCAATCCTTAAAAGGCACTAGTTTCAGCCTGACAGTCACGCCAGGCCTGGGAACTGCTAAAGTTTGCTTGATTTTAAGCCTTCTGAGCTTAGTCTTTGTTTTTGGATACATTTTCTCGACTACTTGAGTGTGTTGGCGTCCTGTTTGACTGGTTTTAAACTTCATCCTTTGGTTGTTTTCCATTTTCTATCGATTCCACGTTTTTAGCCCTAGGGCATCTAGTGGCTTTGTGTGTCGAGCCTTCCTTAGGAGTTTTTGGTCTTTTATTGGTCCAGTCGATTTTCTGATCTCTCCCTTGCACTCGTTTAGTGGTTTTTAATCATTTCATTGCGTTGTTTGAGTGACCTACCTCTTTTTCACTTGAATTCCGCCTTGTTTCGCTTTGGGCTTAGATTACACGGCTCATTTGTGTCTTTGGGATTTTTATCGGTTTTGAAGGATTGCTTTGTCAATTTAGGGATTTGATTGTGCTTGCATTGAGTGAAATTTGCTTGTTTTTTCTCTCTTACTATCATTTCTCAAAGTTTGTTTAGTGCATCTTGCCCTTAACATTAAAAAAAAATATATATATGTTTTGCTTTTCATTAGTTAATGTGAATTAGAGCTTTTTCATTGTTATTAGTGATTAGTGACTTTGAAGAAAAGCTTTTTGTTTTCCATTAGCTGCATTAGAGATATCGTTGATTTTTTTATGATCATTTTGTTTGTGTGAAAGCTCTCAACTCTCTTATAGTTAGCATTCATCGAATAAAATGATATACTGTGGCATATAGCTTGCATTTAGGAAATTTTGAGACATTACATATGGTAAGGCCTGAAAACTGAAACATAATCCAAGATCAACTTTAAAATTAACTGAATGAATCTAACAACGCATTGGAACATAATGCACACTGTTTAGAGGTCTAGGCTAGAGATGTGCTCCGACATCGTTAAACCTAGTCACTTTTGTTTCCACTCAAGGTTGGCTGATTCCTCCTTCTGTGACTCAATAGTGGTCTAGTATGGAATTGTGCTCCCACGTACCGTTGAGTATATGGGGAGACCCCACTAGGTTATCATCCTTTATCCATAGGAAGTTGTGTCTGCCACCTTACAACCCGTAACGCACTCAACACAACATTCAGGAAGATTGACTGCCGTACGGAAAGTCCTTGGTTTTCATACGATTGCCAAGGTGTATATGCAGTTTTACGGATTGTCTGGTAAACCTTTGCCTAGTTCTCCAGAGTAGTCACTTTTGCTCCTTTTCGGACTCCCTAAAAGAAAAGCCTCATCTGAGCACTTGTCACTTCAGGCTCATTAAACATTCAAAGGCGACTAGAGTCATCTTTTTGTCCTTTTCTTGACTCTTTAAAGATGAAAAGGTCAAGTTATGTCCTTGTGTCTTAAAATTTATTTGGCCACGTTCACATTTACCCTGTTAGATCTTGTTTGCGTTAGCATGAGTAGGATCCTTTCTCATTAGTTTGCCTAGGATTTTTGAATCGAATCATCCTGGCGGAATCATCGATCCCGTCTCCCATTCCAAGCGACCAAGGATCTCCTTATTCTATTGCTCCTGAGACATCGGTTGGTAGTGGTACTCTCCATGTTATTCCAAGTATCCAACCGCTGAACTCTCGCGCTCCAGAAGACGATTTTTACGATATCCATTGGAACCCCGTCTGGGAGCCTTCCGAAGAGGATATTCCTATTACTCCTCCTAGTGTTTCGGTCCCAATGTCTTCCTCTGATATGGATGACACATCCCCCATCGTGAGTGAAGCATCCATTATGACGAGTGTTGAAACTCCTATCTCAGTAGAAACCCTACCCTTCAGTGTCACCCTCTCGGTGTCACGTTGCCCTTATGCTATAGGGCTTTGAGGGATGTTATTGGTTCTAGGACCTCATTTACGGGTACTATGTGGGATCACAACATCACTCTGACTTTAGGATATTTTATTCCTCAAATTCACAATACATCTGTCACTTCAGTCCCAACTATTCCAACTATCTGTGTAGCTTCTTCAGTGCCTATTTTTAGTGCCGTCACTGCATCCTCGATTGTGACCACTGTTGCTGGTCCATCCCCCGGTTTGGCAAATAATGGCTAGTCGGTATCTACATCCGGAGTTGTCGATCCTACGCTTAATGCCCCACCTTCTTCTGGTTCCATTCTAACAGGGGGGCATACGATCATTATTTGCAAGTTGTCCACAATCCGAGCTCACAAGGTCCGTTACGTTACTACGATCCTGTAGGGCATTGCCTTTATCTTGGATCCTTGCCATCTCAGCCTGCGGTTGAGGTCTCAGTCCCATTATCTATTGCTTGGGGTAACTCTTGTTACGGTGGTGGCCAAGTACGCCCTGTGGATCTTCAAGGACCACCTTATCAAGGTCAGTCGTCTTACACGCATCCTCCCTATGGGCAGCAGTATTACGGACAATCTTATCCAGGGTAACCTGGAGGCCCACAAAGACAACCTTTTTAGGGACAACCTTTGACCTATGGTGGTTCATCTTTTACTTATCTTGGGCAACCCTATGGAAATCTAGGACAACCTTATATGCAACAAGGACAACCTAGGGTCTAGCAGGGATACCCTTTTGGGCAACCCTCTGGAAATCCAAGACAACCTTATATGCAACAAGGACAACTTAGGGTCCAGCAGGGTTACCTTTCTGGGCAGGGTGGTCAGCCTTACGTACAACAAGGCCAACCCACTGTCCAGTTTGGTCAACCATCTGGACAAGTTGGTCAACCTCAAATTCAATCAGGCCAACCAACTGTCCAGTCCACTCAACCATCTGGTCCATCAGGACAACCCTCGGTTGTGCAAGGACAACCCAACACCCAGTAGGCTCAACCTTCTGGGTAGATGGGCCAATCTCAATCTCAACCAGGACAACCTTCTGGCCAGGTGGCTCAACCCCAATCCTCTCAAGGACATCTCTCTGGGCCTGCTCAACTGGGCATGCAAATGGTTGTTGCTTCCCAAGCTCCACCCAGTTTTCAGCCCCAAGCTTGGCCCCAGACCCAAGCTAGTATTCAAATTCAAGTTGGGTTTCAATATCAACCTCCTTATCAAATGCAGCCTGGCCCCCAGGCTCAGTATGGAGCCCAACAACCTTATGGTTTCCAGTAATCCCAAGGGCAAGCTCAGTTTTCCCCGTGTCAAAATTATCAACAAATGCAGGTGAGTCCTTATCAGAATTACCAGCAACCATATGTTGCTCCTGGAGGTCATGTTGGTAATAAATGGAATGCTGGGGGGAAAATCTAGGGTCAGTCGTCCAGTTATGGCTATAATCCCTACGGACAGAATCCCTATGGGCTAGGTCCGTCCAGGCAAAATCAATGGGGGCAACCAACAACCAGTAGGAACCCTGGTGCTACCTCTTACCCACGGCCATAGATGTCCTTTAATCCTCAGTTACCCTTCTTAGCAACGTTGGAGCTGCCGGATGTGTCCAAACTGACCAATTATCCTATTCTTCATAATCCGTACTAGCCATCAGTTCCAACTAAGATTCCCAGTGATTGTCCCAAATTCGATGGCAAAGCTGGAGAAGACCCCCAAGCCCACGTTATGACTTATCATCTATGGTGTTCATCAAATTCGTGGCTTGACGATTCAGGTCAGCTTCACCTTTTTCAAAGGACTCTCACTGGCTCTGCTACTAAGTGGTATATTGATCTAGCTCGTGGATATTTTCAAGATTTTAACTCGTTGGCGATGGAATTTTTAACTCATTTAAAGTTGCAAATTCGGTATGAGACAGACACACATCTCCTCACGTCGCTTAAACAGGATACGGCCATGCACATCTTCGATCATATACATGAATGGAGACAGCGTTGTCGTTTGATTAAATTTTGGATTCCTGATTAGTTCCTAACCGATTGGTTTACAACCTCCTTTGTCCCTGCGATCGCATGGGACATTGCTATGGGGGCATGTGTAACTGAAGAGAAGGCTATTGCACGTGCTCAGTACCTTGACTTGGTTTATTCCTAGTCCGGTATGCTATATGATTATTTTCTTGACACCCAAAGGCCTGGAACTTCCAAAGCTCTGCCAAATCCATCTGTTGACAGTGTCATTGGATTTGTAAATCTGTCCTCTAAGAAATCTTCTGCGAACCCTGGGAAGCAAATGTCGAATGCTTCGAATGAAAATACTTCTCAGGCTGTGTCTAATTCTGGTAATACTTCCAAGGTTAATGCCATCTAGTCCGCCACGGCGGATAAAGCCTTGAAAGGAGAAAAGAAGGGAAAAGGGAAAAATAAAGCTGATAAACCCAAGCAGGATTCCCTTAAACCTCCACCCGAGGAAGGAGCCAAACGCAAGCCCAATTATCCTTGTCTTATCTGCAACGAGGATCACTACACGAAAGACTTACCAAGGCGATCTGAAGTTAGTCGCTTGTTGAAAGGTGCTCCTGGGACTCCTGCGGTGCAGAAAGAACCTTTCCCCTCACAGCAATCGCAAATGGTGGCTGACCCGTCCCAATCCTCTTCTCCCTTTGGTTCTCAAGTGTTCATGGCTGGAACGATTCCCGTTCACATTAGTACTCGAGCAAAAGAATATCCGTTGCTTGCCAGGAAAGAGCCTGAGGTCCCCTCAAGCGCTCCTTCGCCCAGTTCTGGTCCGCTCCATATTGAGAGACCTAGCACTGAGACGCCTATTCGACCCCCTCCTAAAGGTGTACTCCAGAAATCTTCTTACAACCCTAATGCTCATACTGCTCAGCACTACAACATCACTGAGGACTTAGCCTAGGCTTCGTCAGCTATGTCCGCTCTAGAAGTTCTCAACCCATGATCTCAAAAACCATGTACCGAGACTGCCTCACCAGATTTCCTTCCTTATCCTGGTCATCATCATCTCTAAAACGATTCATCGTTCGGTCATTGATAAAGGCGCTTCAACTTGCATTATTTTTTTTTCTTGTTGGAAGGCTATTGGTTCTCCGACCTTGAGTCAGTCTCCTAAAATCTTGGAAGCCTTTAATGGGAGAGAGTCTCGCCCTTTTGGTATCCCCCAACGTTTGCCTATTACTTTGGAAGGGAAGACTGTCGAAGTGGAAGTTGAAGTCGTTGATGCTAATCTAACTTACAACCTCCTTTTGGGCCGAAGCTGGACATATGCCATGTGAGCCGTGGCTTCATTTCTATTTCATGTCATTCGTTTCCCTCATCAGGAGAAGATTGTCACAGTAGACTAGCTTTCTTTCTTCGCCTCCTCTTCCGAAGGCAACGTGCCTTTTGTGGAGCATACCTCCATTCCATTAGAGAGAGTGGGAGTTGGGCTCTTTAAAGATCCTGCCCTCATGGGTGTCTTTTCAATCCCACCTCTGAATGTCGCTCCTATCAATATGATTTCTGTTCGTTCTGATCCTTGGGTTCTTCCCCCCATTGACCAGATAGGATCATGGGGTGATGAGATGCCGTTGAGTCCTGCCGAGCTCAACTACGTTGAGATTTTTTCTGCATCGGCTCCTCTTCCTGAATCTGCTCCTTTGAGCAGAGCTCTTGACTCGTATGCTCATTCTCCTTGGCTTGGAGACTATGCCTCTTCAGATCCCTTAAAGGAAACATTTCCTTCTGATGAAGCCATTATTCGAGACTATGTCTCTCGAGGAACCCCCTTGGTCCAATCTTCACCATCATTCCTCGTTCCTCCCTACCCATCAGGAAATGTTTGCCTGTCTCGAGCAGTTTGCTCATTGTCTCCCTGCACAACCCCTTCAGATACCCATCCAAGTTTATCAAGTGTCCTCTGAGGGGAACATGGGAAACATCATGCAAACCCAGCCAATTGACATATCTGTTAAACCAGGGATTGTCGAGCATATCCATGTTGGAGTAACTTGTACTCCTGAGGAGATTCAGCTTTATACTGGTCTTTTTCGTGAATTTCATGACGTGTTTGCTTAGTCTTACGAAGAAATTCCCGGCATCGACCCAAGTATTGTGGTGCATGAGATACCCACGTATCTGGGAGCTAAGCCTATCCGACAGCGTTTACGCCCCGTGCACCCCCGAAAGGCTGCAGCCATTAAAGCGGAAGTTGAAAAGCTTCTCAAGGCTGGTTTTATCTACCCCATCCCACTCACAGATTGGGTTTCCAAGATTGTCCCTATGAATAAAAAGCAGGGCTCCATCAGGGTCTGTGTTGATTACCGTGATATTAATCGAGCCTATCCCAAGGATAACTACCCCACACCCTTCATTAACCAGCTCATTGATCAGTGTGCCGGAAGTGAAATGTACTCATTTATGGGCAGTTTTTTTGGTTATAACCAGATTAATGTTGTGCCTGCCGGTCAGCACAAAACCGCCTTTATCTGTCCATGGGGCACTTTCACCTACAAAAAGCTCCCTTTTGGTCTGAAGAACGTCGGTGCTACCTTCCAACGCGCAATTTCCTATGCATTCCATGATATTCGACACGTCATGTAACCTTACCTGGATGATCTACTAGCTCATTCAGCTAAGCGTCAGGACCATCCCGCTCATCTTCGCGAAATCTTTCTCCACTGTCGACACTACCGTATTCGGCTCAATCTGCATAAGTGTGTCTTCTGTGTAGAGTTTGGAAGACTTCTTGGGTTCATCGTCTCCTGAGAGGGCATCCGTTTAGACCCACTTAAAGTCGAGGCCATTCTGAACCTTCCTCCCCCTGCTTCTTTGCAGCAATTGTAGAGTTTGCAGGGTAAAGCGAATTTTTTACGCCGCTTCATTCTGAACTATGCTGAGGTGGCCAAAGGTTTTACGCGGTTACTAAAGTACGACACCCCTTCTCATTGGGATGCCGCCGCTCAAGAGTCCTTTGAGCACCTCAAGGCTCTCCTTGTTTCCGCTCCTTTCTTGTGTCCTCCTAATTACCATCGTGATTACACTTTGTATTTGGCCGCTGCCGATGCCACTATCGGCATGGTTCTCGTTCAAGATGATGATGATGACATTGAGCATGTCATTTATTATCTCAGCCGCAATCTATTAGATACGGAATCTCAATACGCTCACATCGAGAAGTTGGCATTGGCCGCCATTTGTGCTGTCCAATGTTTCCGCCATTATATCTTGTTGCGCACTACGACAATGATTTTTGATTGCAACCTGATGACGTACATCCTGTCGCATCAGCTACTGGGGGGCAAGTACTCGAAGTCGATTGTTATCCTCCAAGAGTTCGACTTTGAATTCACTACTGCCAAGTCCAAGAAATCCCTCGTCTTTGCTGAATTGTTGTGCTCTTTGCCATCTCTTACCACGCCCTCTCGGTTAGAGGACCATATTCCGGACGAAACCCTCTTCTTAATCAACACCCTCGACCCCTGGTACGGGGATATCATTATCTATCTACAGACGTCCTATTTTCATCCCAAGATATCTAAGGATGCTTGACGATGGATTCGCCATCAATCTCAACCATATCGCATTATTGGGGACACCCTATACTATCTCGGCGCTGACTCTGTTCTCTGCCGATGTTTAACACTCGAGGAAGCTGAGCGAGTTTTAAATGACTGTCATTTTGGTGCCTGTGGTGGTCACATGTCCGGATATGCTATTGCTCAGAAAATCCTCCGCACTGGTTACTTTTGGCCCTCCATCTTTAAGGAATACATTCTTGCCATCCATTCTTGTCACGAGTGCCAAATCTACCAATGAAAGATGCATGCGCCTGCCGCTCCACTGCACCCCGTTGTTACCGTCGGCCCCTTTGCAAAATGGGGCATTGATTATATGACCTGTAACCCTCGCTCGGCCGGGGAGCATGGGTATATCATCGTTGTTGTTGATTACTTCACAAAATGGGCCGAGGCGATGCCCACATTGTCTGAAGACGGTCACACAACAGCGCAGTTTTCATTTAATCATGTTATCTCACGGTTCAGAGTCCCTCAGGCCATCGTCACTAATCACGGCAAGCATTTCTGTAATCATATGATGACTGAGCTTACAACCCAGTTGGGCTTACGGCACGATAGCTTGACTCCATACTATCCTCAGGCCAACGACCAAGTAGAAGCCGTCAACAAGGTTCTAGTTACAATGCTTCAACGAAACATTGGCATGCACAAGTCCAACTGGCACTTGATGTTGTTCTGTGCCTTGTGGGCCTACCAAACCTCTGTGAAGGATGCCACCGGTTTCACTCCCTTCCAATTGGTTTATCGACTGGAGGCTACCCTTCCCATCGAGTGCGAGATCCCTTCTTTAAAATTAGCCGTCGAATTACTCCCCGACACTACTCCAGTAGATGAATGCCTTCCTTACCTGGAGCGGCTAGACGAAACTCGTCGACTAGCCTCTCTAGCTATCGAAGCACAAAAGATGAGAGTTAAAACTCACTTCAATCACACTGTTCATCCTCGTTCTTTTGTTGAGGGAGATTTAGTCCTGCTCTACGATCAAGCCAATGATAAGCTGGGGGCAGGCAAATTTGAACCCATGTAGCACGAGCCTTATATTTTAAAGAGAGTTTTGTAGAAAGGGGCCTATGAGCTGATTGACTACAAAGGGAATCCTCTAGATAAGCCCCGGGATGGGCTTTACTTAAAAAATATTATGCATGAATTCCAGGCACTCTGATTTGTACATACGTGTCCTTTAGCAGGTGTGTTGTGTGTGCGTGTTTTCATGTTTTTTGGCTTGGTGTCTCGGCGTGATTCCCGCTTATTGTGTCCTTTTGCTTCTTGTACAGATGTCTGGTTCGCCTTACGTTGGTTTTGCCGATGGTGCCTCCCATAGTACACACAACCTGTCTTCT
>APFE030193331.1:139038-157862 GCA_000404065.3 Pinus taeda
TGTGTGTGATCCTAAATCTGATGGCGGAATGAATCCTATCATGACCTGGAGAAGACATCAACTGACAAAATATGGACAAACCTAATGACTCATCTCCCGAGATTTGACATTTCAAGGAAAAAAAACCCGAATCCCCGATTTCATAGCGCAGACAATTATGAATTGACAAACAACGCTACGAAATGGCTGCTAGATGATATGCTGCGGAAAGGTGGAAAAATGATTGCGCAGCTAAATTGGCCAATCAAATCGCGCTGCGAAACTACGCAAAAATCAAAATGATGTAATCCAGACAAGACGTGCTTTAAACCATAATGAGGGGGGGTATCTAACGGTTTTTTACAAAGACTCACATCAATACCTTTTGAAATTCTAACTTCAAAGTGACACACCTAAAAACCTATTGACTTAAACCAAATTTTTTTTTATATATGAATCTTTGGACATAGGTGAACTGTGGTTTTAAGTGATAACATGCGGCATGGGTGATCTACGATCCTCATGGTGAGCTAATAGACCTTCAAGGGGTTTGTTTAGGTTGTACCACGAACAATGTTGCTGAGTATAGTGCTGTTATTGAGTTACTGACCGAGGCGATCAATCTCGATATTCGAACATTGGTTGTGAACCTGGATTCTCAGCTTGTAATCCACTAGCTCAATGAGTGATATTCCGTCAGAGACCATCGGATTCTAAGGTTATATCTATGTGTTAAGTTGTTAGAAAGGAACTTTGATTTCATCACATATCAACACATTCCAAGGTAATTAAATACGTTAACTAATGCATTAGCCAATTATGTATTAGACAGACATTTGCATAACATGTAATTAAAACAACAAAAGAAGCATAAAAAACACAATAAACCATAAGCATATGTATATATATATGTGTGTGTGTGTTTCGAAATGTTTGCACAGCGTGCATCACATAGATCAAAAATATACATGTTCGTCTTAATACATCCGGAGACGACATGTCTCTCAAAAAATATGCATGAAAATAAACTCTAGGTGTCTAATCTCTGTGGTGCTCATGATAACACGTCACCGCATGCACTAGGCATCTCAGAAGATGGTGGAGGCGACTAGGCACTCCCACTGTATGTCTCTGGTATGCCAGTAGGACATCTGCCAACCGGGCATAGTCTGGAATCCCCCGGGTGATCCCCTCGAGGTTCTAGATCAACTCTCCTCCCTCGGCACCCTCTGCCTGAGGGTCAGCTGCGGGCTGAGTTCTCCGTGATATGGGAGACATGCCGGCTGGTCTCTCTGGGCAGACATCTACATACACATATAGTTGTTGTTAGAATGAACATGTATTAACAAAAAAATCATAAAACCTAAAATCAAAAAGAGATCATACCTAGCTCTTCATCCCACTCATCTCCCTCTGGCAGTGGGAGATTTGGATCACCAGTGAACTCGGTCCCTGCATATGGCCAATCTTCGGCTACGATCAACTAACGACGTAGCCACCCAAAAAACTCTGGCCTCCAGGACATTTGTTGGCCCCCTCCTCCTCTGGGCATCAATGCTACCCAGCGAGCCATTCTTGGCTCTCGTGGTACTGGATCAGCTACTATGGCCCCTTGGCCTTGGAAGATTGGTAATCATTCCAGAATGAATGATACCAGGATAGAGCCATAGGCAAACTGTTTCAGTTTGCCTCGCTTGCATTGCGTGAGTTGTCTCTTCATATTTGCTGTCACTACTATGGCCCAATCAAATGTCGTGGGATTCATACACTCTGAGGCCAATAAGAGCTGAGTTTTTGTCACCTCATGTAGTGCCTGCACCCCCCATAGCCCGCGTGATGGTAAATAACACCACCCTGAATGCTAGATCCCGAATGGTAGCAATGTCTACGTTCGCAACCCCGGATCCAAATTGTGCCCCTGGGCACACTCGTGCCATCACCTCGCCCATTTTCTCACCAAATGGTCTGCTCCCTGTCAGTATGGGCACCGGACCTCTGCGTGAAAATCCGGTGATAACGTAGATGTCAGAAACCTCCAGTTCTAATACTTGATCCCGCAATCTGAACACTTGTTGATTCTCATCGCAAATGTTGATCAAGTATTGTAAGAGCTTAGGTTGAGCTCGTAAGTAAGATGTCAGGAAGAATTTCTTCAACCTGCAATTCCTGAGGGCATCCATGTAAACTTCATCTTCCATGGCCAATTCGTCCTCTCTCTCGTGCTCCCTCTCTTTCCATTCAATCACCATTTTGCTCGGTTGCCTGCATCCATATGGTCAAAAACCCTTGATTAGATCTCTGTTATGCCAAAAAATGCATTCAAATCATTTACAAATCTGAAATTTAAGGTGAAAATTGGGTTTTGCCGTTGCCGCGGCTGTTTCTAAAATAGTCGCACCCATTGGCGCGGGACTCTGACATATAAAAGCCCATTACCGTGGATCCTTGCCCGATACCATAAATTAAAAAATTCTTCCACAGAAATCTGATGTGCAAAAGGAAACTATCAAAAAATGGATTGAAATGGAGTACTAGGAAGCGCCTCTTACATGGAACTAATGAAGCTCTGAATGGTAGCACGGATCTGTCACAATCACCGTCAGAAGTTCGCACACCAAATGGACCACTTCTGCTCTTCAATGAGGTAAATAGTAAAAAGTAATTTTGTTTTTACCATTTGACATATTTATAACTTTTTCAACTCAAAATAGGTTTTGAAAGTTATTTTTCAGAATATTTTAATATATTTTTTGTCAAAAATGGGTTTTACACTTGCTTTTTGTGCAGCAATAGCTTTTTTATGTGACTTAAATGGTGAAACGAGTTATATTTTATACTTTTTCGGACTCGGTAAATACACGAAAAAGTCATTCTCGAGTCATCTTTCAGGTCTTTTCTAACTCTCTAAATATGAAAAGATTGCCAAGCTATTCCTCTTGACTCGTTAAACGTAAATAAGAGGCAGTCGCCTTTAAGCTCTTTTCTGACCGTGTAAAGACGAAAAGATCGTTGGGCCCTTGTCATTTTAGGCTCATTAACAGTTACGAAATGACGTGATTTCGGTCACTTTTTTACTTTTTCAGGTCGAAGTCACTAATCATGAAAAGTACTCCTCGATTGTAATGGTCGGGCGATTCTTTCAAGTATTGTTTTATACTTTTTCGGGCTCGAGAGACACAACTTTACGAAAAAAGACTCCACTAGAGTTTCTTTTCTGTTGTCTTTTCAAACTCTCTAAACATGAAAAGATGCCAAGTTCTCCCTTTGTCAGACTCGTTAAAACTTGATGACATTGGATTCCATCGAAATGACGTTTTACAAGTATATGTTATCCCCGTCAAGCTTGTTAATAAAAATAATTGGGGTACTTGCCAGAAATGGTGGGGAGAATGGAACCAGAATCATTGTCGTGTCAACAGTATGTCACTCTTGGACATGGCACTTGTTTGCATTTGTGTCAGGGTGGGAACATTTCATCTCATTTTTCACTTGCCTTCGTGGGTTTAGGTGATCCCGTTTGACCTCCCATCTACTTTTTGCCTTGTCACCATGACCTCTGATCAATTGATGTCAAATATTGCCAAGTCCACTGTCGTGCCACCGACATGTTCAAGAGAAGTTGACCTCTGCAAAATATCAACCTCCCTCTGATAACTCATATAATCCTGATTCAAAAAAACATTATCTTCCTCTGTCTCGCATCGATGATGTGGGAAACACTATGGCCCACCTTCAGTCAAGGTCACTTCTTGTCGAATTCAGCTCATTATCCAGAAAGCTGATCTACAGACTCCCTTCTGGTGCCTTGGAGCCTGCATGCCTCAATGGCAGGTTCTTCGCATTCAACACGAGGTTTTCATCATTGCCCTCCGATCGAATGATTCTAAGGGTGTTCGATGCCGGCTCACTGATTCACATGCCGTAGATTGTACCTGTAGTACCTTGAGGGCCATTGTCATTTTTGGTGGTACCTCTCGCGTCTTTTAATAGCTTTCACCATTGGCTAGTAATCAGATGATGTTCTTGCATGTTCGACTTCGGCTCCTATATTCGCATGCTTGAACTTGTACTCTGTTCGGTTCGAGATGAAGTGCAAGACCCTAGATTTTGTCTGTTGAGATCCAGGCTATGATTTTGTGGATTATTATGATTGTTACATGACTCATTCACTGGATGGCTGCGACCATGCCTGAGTCTATTTATCAATCCTCACTAGATGGTTGCACCCATACCTTGGATCTAGATTATTATGTACTCTGCTATGGATGGTTGCGCCCATACCACATAAATCATGTATTTGAGATATCAGTTGTACTTCTCCACGCAGGTTTTTTGGCGACAGTGTTTCTGGTTGGACATGTTCTCATAAAGCATTTCACCCCTTTCTCTCTCTCAGTCCTCATGCTTTAGGGGGCATCTGTTACACAACAATTTGTCACCGTCCCTGCTACCCCTCTCCCGTATCTTGGAGGACTCATTCCGGGACCTATGAGAAATGACATGGCCTACAAACACTTGCATTGCATTCCTTTGAACATGAGCTTCATTTGCCCTGAAGACATCTCCTGCTGAAAAACCCTAAAAGTAGCTCTTTTTCCATTGGCATGGTCCCATAGTTCAGCCCTCGCGCCATGGGGGAAAATCCTCCAAAGAGGATGCATCATTTGGCACTCTGTCATAGAGTCGCACCCATGCCAACCATATTCAGAGGTGTTTTTTAACAAATAAACGGTGAAAGTTTCATCCTAACAAATTCCTGGACTGCTATCTATCTTGATTTGGGTGGTTCGGCTATGGGTTTCCATAGAGAGGAAGTGGTTTGCCACCTCTCATGGAAGCTTCCTTGATGATATGGCCAATCCCATGATTATTGTTTATGATCCCAACTCCCCTTCCTCCATCTATAAAAGCTTGCCCATTTCCTTTGCAAGCTAGTTTTTTGAGTTCCAGAGTTTCAGAATTCCCAAATTCCCAAGAGCTTCATGTTGCAAGAGCCTTCTTGATTCCCTTAAGGCCAAATCCAAGCAAGGAGACTATTGTCCAAGATCCAGAGAGAGAGGCTTGTCCTTATTCCCGACAAGCTTTGCGAGACATGTGCTACTGACTACCCGCCAAAGGAGAATCCAGCGTGAGAACATTGGTTGTACTCCCCTTTGATTGATTATTAATGAACGACTATTAGTTATGGTTCCACTCTTGTTATTATTTATGATGATGATGAGCTATGTCTTTTTTGACTGACATATAGTTGCGTATACTAGATTTTATGCTTGTGTTTGTGTTGTTTCTCGTATGTGCAGGTGTCCATTCACAGAGATCGTGAGGATTGTGATCTGCCGGAGCAAAGGAATGGGAGCACCACCTCTCCTACAAACAATAGCGTTGGAATCCAAGTAGGCCTTCATCGCCGGTCTGTTTATTTGCAATTAGGAACTTGCGCTATAGCGTTTGATGATTGTTGTTAGACCCGGTCTGGGCTAGTAGGGGTCGCCTTTGTCCGCAGAGGGGATTTACCTCTTCAACAATTTGGCGACTCCGCTGGGGAGCTTGTCTTGCCTTTTTGGTTTTTTCTTGATTTTTTGCTTGCTTGGTCGGCCTTTTGGGCTGGGTTCTTTTGATGTTTTTGCTTCTTAGTTTACCTGGTTATCGTTGGCCTAGTTTTGGATTGCTTATTTTTCATTTTGGCACAGCAAACTTGACTAGCACACTTTTTTGCATAACAGTTGCGCCAATTGGCGCTAGTTGTCAATATATCACTCGCGCCAATCCTTAAAAGGCACTAGTTTAAGCCTGACAGTGGCGCCAAGCCTGGGAATTGCTAAAGTTTGCTTTATTTTAAGCCTTCTGAGCTTGGTCTTTGTTTTTGGATACATTTTCTCGACTGCTTGAGTGTATTGGAGTCCTGTTTGACTGGTTTTAACCTTCATCCTTTGGTTGTTTGCCATTTTCTATGGATTCCACGTTTTTAGCCCTAGGGCATTTAGTGGCTTTATGTGTCGAGCCTTCCTTAGGAGTTTTTGGTCTTTTATTGGTCCAGTCGACTTTTTGATTGCTCCCTTGCACTCGTTTAGTGGTTGTTAATCATTTCATTCCGTTGTTTGAGTGACCTACCTCTTTTTCACTTGAATTCTGCCTTGTTTCGCTTTGGGCCTAGATTACACGGCTCATTTGTGTCTTTCGGATTTTTCTCGGTTTTGAAGGTCTGCTTTGTCAATTTAGGGATCTGATTGTGCTTGCATTGAGTGAAATTTTCTTGTTTTTGCTCTTTTACTGTCATTAGTTTTTCAGTTTGTTTAGTGCATCTTGCCCTTAACATTTAAAAAAAAAATCTCTTTTGCTTTTCATTAGTTAATGTGAATTAGAGCTTTTCGTTGTTATTAGTGATTAGTGACTTTGAAGAAAAGTTTTTGATTTCCATTAGCTGCATTAGAGATATCGTTGGTTGTTTTATGATCATTTTGTTTGTATGAAAGCTCTCAACTCTCTTATAGTTAGCATTCATCGAATAAAATGATATACTGTGGCATATAGCTTGCATTTAGGAAATTTTGAGACATTACATATGGTAAGGCCTAAAAACTGAAACATAATCCAAGATCAACTTTAAAATTAACTCAATTTACACTAAGGCAGCATTGGAATTTAACGAAACATATTTAGAGGTCTAGGCTAGAGACATGCTCCGGCGTTATTAAACCTAGTTACTTTTGTTTCCAGTCAAGCTTGGGTGATTCCTCCTTCTGTGACTCAATAGTGGTCTAGTACGGAATTGTGCTCCCACGTACCGTCGAGTATATGGGGAGACCCCACTAGGTTATCATCCTTTATCCATAGGAAGCTGAGTCTGCCGCCCTATACTCGTGATACATCGAACATAGCATTCGGGGAGATTGCCTGCACATAGGGAAAGTCCTTGGTTGATTTCTCTTTCATTTCTAAAACCAAGGTGTATATTGCAGTTCATGGTTATTTGGTACACCCTCTTTGCCTAGTATCCCTGAGCAGTCATTTGATCTTTTCTAACTCCCTAAATTTGAAAGGATCACCAAGCGCTTATCCTTTCACACTTGTTTCAAATCTGAAAGTGATATAGTCACCTTTTATCCGTTTCTTGACTCTTAAAACATGAAATGGTGAAGTTTCTTAATTTCAATGTGGTAAAAATTAAATCACCCGCGATCACATGCCCCATTAGATTCTGTTTGTTGGCCGTTTGATTGTGTTTCTTGACTCTTTTTCAGCCTCGTGTGTGATTTTCAGTTTTTGATGGCAACTTTTCCAGAGTCCACCAACCCAGGAATCCCCTCTTACAGGAATCCTGGTCATTTTCCTCCTTTTGGGAATATTGGTGCTCCTTACATGGCAACGTTGTCCCTCCCTGGGTTAAATGTTGGGTTGCATGTTTGGTTGTTCTCAACCTTTGTGGTCTCTAATGTCTCAACTACTGGTCAATCAGTTCCTCCACCCGAACAACATCATGTTGATTCCAAGGTGGACGTCTCCCCTTCTTCGCCGGTTTCTACGTCCTCATCTTATACTTTGCCTGGTGAAAGTCTGGATTCAAGTAAATAGGTGGCTAAGAAGAAGAAGAAGAAGACGAAGAAGAAGTAGTCTCATAAGAGAGAGGCTAAAAGTACAGCTAAGTCTCATAAGAGAGAGGCTAAAAGTACAACTACTGCTCCGAGTACAGCTCAGGTCAGACCACTTTCTGCTCCTCCGCAGAAGGTCAAGTTTCCTTGTAAATTGTGCAAGAGAGACCATCTTCTTCGTGATTGTCCTGGCATTCCTAGGGTCTTAGAAGCATGGTCTCACGATCCGGCTTGCCCCTCATCGTCCTCTGAAGCTCAAGGCGATGCTACCCTATCAACTGGCAACGGTGAGAAGAGAGGGAAGATTCGAATCCCCTGTAGCCTATGTGAAGGCAACCATCCCCTTCACCTTTGTCCGCTCATGGATAAAGCTTTCGCTGTCTTGGAAAGTCTTACAGCTTCCTCACCCCAGCTTCCCGTTGGTTATCAACGGTTCTCTTCCGATCCTCTCCCTGTCGATAAAGAGATTGATTTAGATCCTTATCTTGTCCATCCTCCTCTTTCCGAATCTGGCTGTGCTAAGCCTGTTCGAGACCAACCATTGGTCGGAGAGAGTGTCAACTTGGGTTCAACACCTGTTGATCACTCTGTTTCGGAAGAGCATCATGCTCATGTTCTTCTCGTCTCGTCAGATTCTCCTGAGTTCGAAAACGACCCTCCTATCCCAGCTGATCCAAAGAGTCCTTCTTCGGTTCCTTTAGAGCAGGGGGTAATCATACGCTTCCCCCACCAAGTAGTTCAGTCGTTTCCTTCGACTGGAGTCACCTGACTGCTTTCCGCCTTCCATCCCATGTGCCTTTCCAGATTACAGTACATGCTTATGATAAGGCAGTACCTGGCACTGTTTTGGATAAGGGTGCATATGTCAGTCTTATGCCTTTCACTACTTGGCAAGCTTTGGGCTCCCCACAGCTTGTGCTGGTCGCACAAAATCTATTAGCATTTGACGGAGGAACCAGTCAACCATTAGGGATCCTTCTGAAGTTCCCTATTACTTTGGGAGGCAAAACCGTCTATATAGACGTACTAGTTACACAAGGTGCTTTAGATTTTAGTCTTCTCCTTGGACATGACCATGTTTATGCCATGGGGGCCCTTGTCTCTTCACTTTTTCGTGTGGTTTGCTTTCCACACGATGGAAGGATCATGAATATAGATCAATTATCGTTCTTTAGTCCCCCGGTGCCTCCTGCGCAATTGTCATCCCCTCCTGGTTTTTATCCACCAGTTGTATATGCCCCATCGCAGGTCAACTACGTGGCTACTTATCCCGTGCCTGTATCCAGTGATGCTGCCGTCGTGCATAGTGTCCTGGGGGCATTAGGTCCTGACTTCCAAGATGTTGTCCTCCCATCGGGAGTGACACTCTTGGAAGCAATGACTTCCTGTTCATTATGATGAAGTTCGTTTGGAGCATAGTTCGCTTTCCTATGTCAAGCTCCTTAAAAAATGAAACTGGGTCTGGGCGGAGCATAGTTCGCTTTCCTATGTCAAGCTCCTTAAAAGATGAAACTGGGTCTGGTCGAGCATAATTCCTGATCTTGTGTCAAGCTCGTTAAACAATGAAACAAGGGTTATGAGGATCATTCTTTTGCTGTGCCAACCTCATTACAAAATGAAACAACTCCCTTTCCAAATCGAGTCTTTTGATGAAGGTCTTGTACAATACAAGTTGAGTCTTTCCAAGATCTCGAAAGTGAACCTTCATTCCATCCACTTTGTTGAATGCAATGAAGCTTGGGGGGCAATGTACCTCGTTTTGTGTCATTATGCTGGGGGCATGCGAACTTATAACAAGCATAGTTTTTCGTTTCAAGCTTGTGTAAACATGAAACTGAATCCAAGTAGAGTTCTCCATGGTTCAAGCTTGTGTAAGAATGAACCCATACCTGATCTACATCTCGTGATTGCCATTTATCCGCTAAATTCTTCTAGATGAGCCTTGGTTGTTTCATTGCCACCATCTTTTTGGCCGATCATATGCTTTCACTTGGTCATTTTCCTTTCCTAAGGAACCGCAACGATGAGTGTTTTTATTAGCCAGCCTCTTGACCATTACATGTTGGAACCAGTTGCTACCCTTTATACCATTCGTTCCTCTAGGATGAGTCACCTTTAAGCTCTTTTCTGACTCGTAAAATATGAAAATATTGCCGAGTATTTTTTCCCTTTTTGACTCGTTAAAGAGAATAAAAACGGAGGTTTGCTTTCAGCTCTTTTCTGACCGTTTAAAGATGAAAATATTGTCGAGTTATTCCTCTTGACTCGTTAAACGTAAATAAGAGGCGGTCGCCTTTAAGCTCTTTTCTGACCGTGTAAACATGAAAAGATTGTCGAGGCCCTTGTCATTTCGATCTCGTTAAAATGGATGCGAAATGATATCTACCCAGTATACGTTTACCCCTTTTTCGGGCTGGGATGGATTATTTACGAAAAAGGAATACCCTAGCCTATCGTGACTAGGAGGTTTCCTCAGATTTTGTGTTCTACCTTTTCGGGTCTAAGGAACTATTTACGAAAAGGGACCTTTGGAGTTTACTTTTCTGCTGTCTTTTTAAACTCTGTAAACATGAAAAGACGCCGAGTTCTCCCTTTGTCAGACTCGTTAAAACTTGATGACATTGGATTCCGTCGAAATGATGTTTTACAAGCATATGCTATCCCCTTCAAGCTTGATAATAAAAATAATTGGGGTACTCGCTAGAAATGGTGGGGAAAATGGAACCAGAATCATTGTCGTGTCGGCAGTATGTCGCTCTTGAACATGGCACTTGTCTGCATTCGTGTTAGGGTGGGAACATCTCATCTCGTTTTTCACTTGCCTCCATGGGTTTGGGTGATCATGTTTGACCTCTCATCTGCTCTTTGCTTTGTCACCATGACCTCTGATCGATTGATGTCAAATAATACCAAGTCCACTATCGTGCCACTGATATGTTCAAGGGAAGTTGACCTCTGCAAAATATCAACCTCCCTCTAATAACTCATATAATTCCGATTCACAAAAACATTATCTTCCTCTGTCTCGCATCGATGATGTGGGAAACACTATGGCCCACCTTCGATCAAGGTCACTTCTTGTCGACTTTAGCTCATTATCTAGGAAGCTGATCTAGAGACTCCCTTCTGGTGCCTTGGAGCCTGCATGCCTCAATGACAGGTTCTTCGCATTCGACGCGAGGTTTTCATCATTGGCCTCCGATCGAATGATTCTACAGGTGTTTGAGGTTGACTTCCTGATTCACACGCCGTAGATTGTACATGTAGTACCTTGAGGGCCATTGTCATTATTGGTGGTACCTCTCACGTCTATTAACAACTTTCACCATTGGCTGGTACTCAGACGATGTTCCTGCATGTTTGACTTCGGCTCTTATATTCGTATGCTTGAACTTGTACTTTGTTTGGATTTTGTCTATTGGGATCCAGGTTGCGATTTAGTGGATTATTATGATTATTACATGACTCATTCACTAGATGGCTATGACCATGCCTGAGTCTATTTATCGATCCTCACTGGATGGCAGCGCCCATACCTTGGATCTAGATTATTGTGTACTCTGCTATGGATGGTTGCGCCCATACCACATATATCATGTATTTGAGATATCAGCTGTACTTCTCCACGCAGGTTTTCAGGCGGTAGTGTTTTCGGTTGGACATGTTCTCGTAAAACATTTCACCCCTCTCTCTCTCTCGGGCCTCATGCCTTAGGGGGCATCTGTTACGCAATAATTTGACACCATCCCTGCTACCCCTCTCCAGTATCTTGGAGGACTCATTCTGGGACCTATGAGAAGTGACATGGCTTAAAAAAACTTGCATTGCATCCCTCTGAACATGAGCTTTGTTTGCCCTTAAGACATCTCCTGCTGAAAACCCTAAAAACAACTCTTTTTCCATTGGCGCGGTCCCATAGTTCAGCCCTCGCGCCAGGGAGGCAAATCCTCCAAAGAGGGCGCGCCAGTTGGCGCTTTCTCATAGAGTCGCACCCACGCCAACCATATTCAGAGGTGTTTTTTAACAAATAAATGGCAGAAGTTTCGTCCTAACAAATTCCTGGACTGCTATCTATCTTGAGTTAGGTGGTTCGGCTATGGATTTCCATAGAGAGGAAGTGGTTTGCCACCTCTCATGGAAGCTTCCTTGATGATATGGCCAATCCCATGATTATTGGTTATGATCCCAACTCCCCTTCCTCCATTTATAAAAGCTTGCCCATTTCCTTTGCAAGCTAGTTTTTGAGTTCCAGAGTTCCAGAATTCCCAAATTCCCAAGAGCTTCATGCTGCAAGAGCCTTCTTGATTCCCTTAAGGCAAAATCCAAGCAAGGAGACTATTGTCCAAGATCTGAAGAGAGAGGCTTGTCCTTATTCCCGACAGGCTTTGCGAGACATGTGCTGCTGACTACCTACCAAAGGAGAATCCAGCGTCAGAACATTGGTTGTACTCCCCTTTGATTGATTATTAATGAACGACTATTGGTTATGGTTCCACTCTTGTTATTATTTATGATGATGATGATTTATGTCTTTTCTGACTGACATATAGTTGCGTATACTGGATTTTATGCTTGTGTTTGTGTTGTTTCTCATATGTGCAGGTGTCCATTCATGGAGATCGTGAGGATTGTGATCTGCTGGAGCAAAGGAACGGGAGCACCACCTCTCCTACAAACAATAATGTTGGAATCCAGGTAGGCCTTCATCTTCGGTCTGTTTATTTTCAATTAGGAACTTGCACTATAGCGTTTTATGATTGTTGCTAGACCCAATCTGGGCTAGTAGGGATCGCCTCTGTCCACAGAGGAGATTTACCTCCTCAACCTTTTTGGTTGTTTCTTGATTTGTTGTCACTGCTGTGGCCTAATCAAATATCGTGGGATTCATACACTCTGAGGCCAATAAGAGCTGAGTTTTTGTCGCCTCGTGCGGTGCCTACGCCCCCACAGCCCACGTGATGATAAATAGCACCACCCTGAGTGCCAGATCCCGAATGGTAGCAATGTCTACCTTTGCAACCACGGATCCGAATTGTGCCCTTGGGCACACTCGTGCCATCACCTCACCCATTTTCTCGCCAGATGGTCTGCTCCCTGTCAGTATGGGCATCGGACCTCTGCGTGACAATCCAGTGATAAAGTAGATGTTAGAAACCTCCAGTTCTAATACTTGATCCGGCAATCTGAACACTTGCTCGTTCTCATCCCAAATGCTGATCAAGTATTGTGAGATCTTAGGTTGACCTCGTAAGTAAGGTGTTAGGAAGAATTTCTTCAACTCGCAATTATTGAGGGCGTCCATGCAAACTTCATCTTCCATGGCCAATTCGTCCTCTCTCTCGTGCTCCCTCTCTTTCCATTCAATCATCATTTTGCTCGGTTGCTTGCATCCATATGGTCAAAAATCCTTGATTAGATCTCTGTTATGCCAAAAAATGCATTCAAATCATTTGCAAATTCGAAATATAAGGCAAAATTTGGGTTCTGCCGTTGGCGCGGGCCTTTGGCATAAAAGAGCCCATTGGCATGGATCCGTGCCCGATACCCGCGCCCATAAATTTTTAAAAACCTTCCATAGAAATCTAATGCGCAAAAGGAAACTATCAAAAAATGGATTGAAATGGAGTACTAGGAAGCACCTCTTACCTAGAACTGACGGAGCTCTGAATCGTAGCACGGATCTGTCACAATCGCCGTCAAAAGTTCGCACACCATGGACCACTGCTGCTCTTCAGTGAGGTAAATAGTAAAAAGTAATTTTGTTTTTACCATTTGACATATTTATAACTTTTTCAACTCAAAATAGGTTTTGAAATTTATTTTTTCTGAATATTTTAATATATTTTTTGTTAAAAATGGGTTTTACACTTGCTTTTTATGCAGCAACAGGTTTTTTTTTGTTTTGTTTTGTTTTGTTTTGTTTTGTGTGTTTTTTTGTTTTGTTTTTTTTTTTTGTTTGTTTTGTTTGTTTTTTTTTTTTGTTTTGTTTGTTTTGTTTTTTTTTTTTGTTTTTTTTGTTTTTTTTTTTTGTTTTTTTTTGCGACTTAAACGGTGAAACGAGTTATATTTTATACTTTTTCGGACTCAGTAAATACACGAAAAAGTCTTTATGGAGTCATCTTTCAACTCTTTTTCTGACTCTCTAAACATGAAAAGATTGTCGAGTTATTCCTCTTGACTCGTTAAACGTAAATAAGAGGCGGTCGCCTTTAAGCTCTTGTCTGACCGTGTAAAGACGAAAAGATCGTCAGGCCTTTTTTGTTTCAGGCTCGTTAACGGCTACGAAATGACGTGATTTCGGTCGCTTTTTTACTTTTTCAGGTCGAAGTCACTAATCATGAAAAATACTCCTCAATCGTAATGGTCGGGCAGTTCTTTCGAGTTTTGTTTTATACTTTTTCGGGCTCGAGAGACACAACTTTACGAAAAAGGACCCCCTTGGAGTTTACTTTTCTGTTGTCTTTTCAAACTCTCTAAACATGAAAAGACGCCAAGTTTTCCCTTTATCAGATTCGTTAAAACTTGATGACATTGGATTCCGTCGAAATGACGTTTTACAAGCATATGTTATCCCCTTCAAGCTTGTTAATAAAAATAATTGGGGTACTTGCCAGAAATGGTGGGGAAAATGGAACCAGAACCATTGTCGTGTCGGCAGTATGTCACTCTTGAACATGGCACTTGTCTGCATTCGTGTCAAGGTGGGGACATCTCATCTCGTTTTTCACTTGCCTCTGTGGGTTTGGGTGATCCTGTTTGACCTCTCATCTACTCTTTGCTTTGTCACCATGACCTTTGATCAATTGATGTCAAATACTGCCAAGTCCACTGTCGTGCCACCGATATGTTCAAGAGAAGTTGACCTCTGCAAAATATCAACCTCCCTCTGATAACTCATATAATCCTGATTCACAAAAACATTATCTTCCTCTGTCTCGCGTCGATGATGTGGGAAACACTATGGCCCACCTTCGGTCAAGGTCACTTCCCGTCGACTTCAGCTCATTATCTAGGAAGCTGATCTAGAGACTCCCTTCTGGTTCCTTGGAGCCTGCATGCCTCAATGGCAGGTTCTTCGCATTCGACGCGAGGTTTTCATCATTGGCCTCCGATCGAATGATTCTACGGGTGTTCGACGCCAGCTCAATGAATCACACACCGGAGATTGTACCTGTAGTACCTTGAGGGCCATTGTCATTCTTGGTGGTACCTCTCGCGTCTGTTAACAACTTTCACCATTGGCTGGTACTCAGACGATGTTCCTGCATGTTCGACTTCGGCTCCTATATTCGCATGCTTGAAATTGTACTTTGTTCGGATCGAGATGGAGCGCAAGACCTTGGATTTTGTCTGTTGGGATCCAGGCTACGATTTTTTGGATTATTATGATTATTACATGACTCATTCACTAGATGGCTGCGAACATGCCTGAGTCTATTTATCAATCCTCACTGGATGGTTGCGCCCATACCTTGGATCTAGATTATTGTGTACTCTGCTATGGATGGTTGCGCCCATACCACATATATCATGTATTTGAGATATCAGTTGTACTTCTCCACGCAGATTTTCCGGCAGTAGTGTTTTCAGTTGGACATGTTTTCATAAAGCATTTCACCCGTCTCTCTCTCTTGGGCCTCATGCTTTAGGGGGCATCTATTACACATCAATTTGTCACCGTCCCTGCTACCCCTCTCCCGTATCTTGGAGGACTCATTCTGGGACCTATGAGAAGTGACATGGCCTACAAACACTTGCATTGCATTCCTATGAACATGAGCTTTGTTTGCCCTGAAGACATCTCCTACTGAAAAACCCTAAAAATAACTCTTTTTCCATTGGCGCGGTCCCACAGTTCAGCCCTCGTGCCAATTGGCGCTCTGTCATAGAGTCATACCCGCGCCAGCCATATTAAGAGGTGTTTTTTAACAAATAAACGACAGAAGTTTCATCCTAACAAATCCCTGGACTGCTATCTATCTTGAGTTGGGTGGTTCGACTACGGGTTTCCATAGAGAGGAAGTGGTTTGCCACCTCTCATGGAAGCTTCCTTGATTATATGGCCAATCCCATGATTATTGGTTATGATCCCAACTCCCCTTCCTCCATCTATAAAAGCTTGCCCATTTCCTTTGCAAGCTAGTTTTTTGAGTTCCAGAGTTTCAAAATTCCCAAATTCCCAAGAGCTTCATGCTGCAAGAGCCTTATTTATTCCCTTAAGGCCAAATCCAAACAAGGAGACTATTGTCCAAGATCCAAAGAGAGAGGCTTGTCCTTATTCCCGACAGGCTTTGCGAGACATGTGTTGCTGACTACCTGCCAAAGGGGAATCCAGCGTCAGAACATTGGTTGTACTCCCCTTTGATTGATTATTAATGAATGACTATTGGTTATGGTTCCACTCTTGTTATTATTTATGATGATGATGAGTTATGTATTTTCTGACTGACATATAGTTGCGTATACTGGATTTTATGCTTGCGTTTGTGTTGTTTCTTGTATGTGCAGGTGTCCATTCATGGAGATCGTGAGGATTGTGATCTGCCAGAGCAGAGGAACGAGAGCACCACCTCTCCTACAAACAATAGCGTTGGAATCCAGGTAGGCCTTCATCGCTGGTCTGTTAATTTGCAATTAGGAACTTGCGCTATAGCGTTTGATGATTGTTGCTAGACCCGGTCTGGGCTAGTAGGGATCGCCTCTGTCCGCAGAGGGGATTTACCTCTTCAACAGTCATTATGAGTGGGGACATATTTATTTCGTCCATTTTCATCAATCATCAAAGAAGATGCGAGATGAAAATTCCATGGAACTCCATAGCGGCAAACAAGAGTAGGACCTTTTTTGTGAAGAGGGGTGGCATTTTGTATGTCGTTGAACACAATTAACAAGGTCTTAGTAGTCCCGAATACGAGAGGATGTAATATCAATGATGATGGGAGGATGCATGGGTCATGCTCTGTAGAGCAGTGTACATAAGGTTCACGTTGTTCAACATGTCGAGGATTCCAAGCATAAATGTGTTGATCGAAATAGGACTTTGCTCTATCAATCGTGGCTTGGCCATGCCAATCGAGGTTGTCCATATCAAGTGTGTTTTCCTGCCAGAGGAAACCATGTATGTGTGTGGAGCCCCTATGCTGCCACTCATACCTACAAATATAAGAAAGGAAAATTTGTGAGGCGAGTGTACATCTAGGAAAAAAACAAAGAGGAGAAGGATGGTTAGACAAAAACCTGCACTAGAAGTCCTTTGCATGGAAACTTTTTTGCAAGACATCTTCGAGGAAGATTGTGAATCGACAATGAATTTACTGTGATGTAAGATGCAGATTCTTGATTATATTGTGGAATCTCCATCGAGACAAATGTGATGAATCCAATGAGGGGGACACCGGGCATGACCATGTACAGGTCATGCCATTTGCTATCAGCTACACTGAGGGCGAAGAAGAAAGTAGGGCTACCTATTTGTGTGATCATATTAGTGAGTTTACCTCTACATTTGTTCTAGAATGAGCGTGTCCCCATAAGGCCCAACTCGAAGTGCATAATTTGGTTAGGAAGCATGGAATTAGGCATGTCATAGAGGTGTGCATGAAGGTTTGCAACGGTCATTGGCAAGCCCTCTTCAAGGTTTCTTTTCACGAAAATAACAACTGTTGCTTGACTATGATGCCGCAACATAAGATTGTACAAGTAATACTGAGATCTTGGATGCTAGCCAAAACAATTATTATAGTAGCATATGAGGTACAAAGCATATTCTTGCATTTCAAATTTTCTAAGGCGTGGTTGACCAATCATGGCAACTCCTGTGGGGAAGAGTGTGGGGAAGGCCATAACAAAGAGGCCTTCTGTGGTGTATTCATTAATAGCGGATGGTGTATTCATTAATAGCGGAGAGGGAAACAAAGGGCTAGGAAAGTGTAGTAGTGGAATTATGATGGGGAAAGTGTAGGTAGTTGCATATTTCTTCAAGTTTAGTATGGGAATTTGGGAGTGCTTATACAAAAGAGGATGGTTGGAGGTTTGTTGGGGTGGGCTCTGCAGGAATGTCATCATTGAAAGCAGGGAAGGCAAGTCTTGGTTCAGGAGAGGAGGGGGTGGTGTGACGAAGGAGAGAAGAGATATCAGTAGGGTGATTCGGCAAGGTAGATATTGCAGCTTGGTCCACATGGACATCCTTGTAGTAGGGATCATGGACTAGTTTGTACTCCAAAACTCCAACAATGCGTGTCCTACTTACAATGAAATCATATGTTTTGTGGTCAGATCCATGTCTAGTAACAACTACAATGTCCAACTTGGAAACCAAGCATGGCAAGATGTTGTCAATGTCATTTATGTCTTGGGGGAAAAATATAGTATGACCAATGTACTTGTACTACCCACCTCATGCATGGATGTCTTGTAAGGTTAGGTTGACACGCGTTATGAGCATTTCCTCTATTTGTGTTAGAGCAGCAAGGACAAACGGTTGGTTGCCAGGGTCCATGGTGTTTGCAAGGGAGAAGTGGTGGGTGGACCTTGTAGTTGCATGTCGAGAGCAACAGATGTTATCATGTAAGAATCTTGTTTTCATATTTGGGTATGATTCCTTGCATATGGAGCATACATGCAAGGGAGAGAGGTCATCTATCCTTTCACGAGACCGGTGGTGTGCATGGTTAAGCACAGGGTTGGACAAATTATGGGGATGGCAGGGTGAATAAGCATGGGTTGATGGTGGGGTGTGCGATGTAGATGGGGAAGAAGTGGCAATGAATGGAGGAATTTGAAGGGAAGGTAGATTGGGAGTAGGGAATGTTGAAGGAAATGGGTTTGCAAGCAAAGTTTGGAGATCTTGGGGAAGAGAAACATTCTATGGGGGTATAGCTTGAAAGGTTTAGGGGTTTAAACTAGCTTTATATTTGAGACGTCTTTGTTTGTTGCAGGGTGTTTTTATTCTGTGCATGGAGGAGTCTCCTATAAACATTTCTTGAGTGGTTTCCAAAATACTTTGGCATGTCCATTTTGATACAATCACGGGGACACAAATATTAGTTAATACAGGAGATGAGAGAGAGTAGTATTGAGTGCAAAGAAAGCGTACATGGAGGAGTGTTTGTAGGAGGAAAAAATTTTAATGGAAGGGGAGGGAAGAAATCTAAATTCAAAAGGGAAGAAAATAGGAGCAAATGTTTATTTCTGTTTTTTTTTGTTGCAATTTGTGAAAGAGTGTGTACATCCACATAGTATTTGTTTGTTTGTTTT